>JANVCC010006593.1:0-30006 GCA_025345505.1 Todiramphus chloris collaris | reverse complement strand
CTTCCTGTGACATCACAATCCCCTGACCAAGCCAAGTCCTGGTCCTTGTTCATCTCCAACTCATCCACTTGTGCCATCACAAACACCTGCACTAAACAGGTCCTTGCCCCCTTACTCATGGAGCTGTGACATCATAAATCACCCAAACAACAGGGGAGTTCTCCTGTCCCATCTCCTACTCATCATCTGTGACATCACAACTCCCAGCACAAACCACATCCCTGCCCTGCCTCTATCCTAATCATCAGGCACAATCATCCTCTTTGTCCTCTTCATCTTCTTCCACAGGGCTGCGCTTCAGCTCCTCTGATTTCTTGTCCAGGGGGTTCTTCTCCTCTGGGCTCTCATCTGTGGGCTTCTGGGGGACCATGCTGGGCTGAGGAATCAGCCCTGGGCCCACAACTGGGTCCTGGGAACCGTCCATGGCCACGGAGTGAGCACAGACTGACAGACAGACAGTGCAGGGAGAGGGGGTCAGGCAGCCCTGTGGAGCTGGCCAACAATGGAGGCTCCTGACCCCGGAAGCTCAAAGACAGAGATCCTGACCCTGCTGGGACCTCCCCCTGACACCTGAAACCTCCCAACACCTCCCAACACTCCCTGACACCCAACACCCTCCTGAGCCCTGGACTTGGGGGAGGGTAACTCAGGGCCTGGAGCTGTGCTTGGCACATTGGAATGAGCTCAGCTCCTGTAAAGAGCTCCACCTGAGCACTCAGTGGGTGATGATGAGGTGTTGGTGGGCATGTCAGAAAGAGACTGTGTGGATGCTGAAAAGCTGCTAGCAGAGGGATTTTCTCAGGTTCTCACAATATTCGGTGAGAATCCTGCCTTTCTCACACATTTTGTGAGAAACAGTAGAATGGTTTTTGTAAGCTAGACCAACACCTGGTGTTTTGCTAAGTTCTTTTTATGGTACATCGGAAAAATATTTTGAAATGGGTGTTGTAGGACTTTAGCCAATCACCCTAGGAGATGGGTGATCACTGAGCAGTCGCCCTATGGGGCTAGGGTATATAAAACGGGGTTGTAAATTAATAAAGTTGCTTCTTTTGCCTGTTCTTGCTGAATTTATATGTTGCTGCATCTCTCCGCTCCTGGCATAAATACTGACAAGACTGGACTTGGAGGTTTAAGCAAAGGATTTCTTTGAACTCCCAGGTTTAACTGTAAGGCCCAAGTAAACCATCTCTCTGCAGTCTAATGTGCCACTGGTGCAGGTTTGTATGGATGCAGTGGCAGAATGCTCTAGTGCCAGTTAAAAGCAAGAATGCACTATAACATATTAGACAGCGTGCTAAGTATTAGACATGTTGTCCTGGTTTGTCTGAGAATAGAACTAATTCTGTTCAGTGTTTTCACTTTTCAGATCAGTTCTTCTAATTTCCGGCACTGTCTGAAGTTAGCAGCCTGTTCTCACAGACAGTGTCTGCTTCTGGCAGTGAGAACACCCCATGGTTAGAGTTACTACCAAGGGTTGGTGTGCAGAACAAGGCCACTGCGGGATCTCGTGTACCACACTGGGGGGTGCAGAAAGTGAAAGGCTGCCCATGTGGGGAGGAGCAGCCAGGACAGGTGACCCCAAACTGACCAACGAGGGATTACATTTTATAGACGCCCTGTTCGGTATAAAGCTGAGGGATCTGAAGGGTCTTTGTGGCTCTTCTCCCCTCTTGGACTGCTTTGCCAGCTTGGCTTGGCTTGGTTCACATCCTCTTTCGGTTCCTTCCTCAGAGCATCCCAGGAGGACTCTGTCTGTTCTGCCTTCGATCCCGGTCTGTGTGTTCCTGAACCTGGTACCAGAATCCAGCCCCTGAACACAGCTCCCATCTGCTGCGGGGCCCAGTCTGGGACTCCCCTGCTGCCTGCTCCACAGCACCAGTGGTGATGTAATTACTATCAATCAGTTGGGTTGGGTTCCATACTGGTTTTGTATATGTTTGTATATATTCCATTATTATCATTGTTATTATTTTCATTTTCATTAAAGCTGTTCTAGTTTCCTTTTCTAATCGCTCAGTCTCTCTCCCTTATTCCCTTTCTCTTCCCCTCTGGGGAGGGAGGGAGGGGGGCTAACAGCCATGGGCCAAAGAAGGCTTAAATAATTTTGAAATTTTATAATGCAGACCATACTACATGCTGTGTCAGGGAGAAGACTTGAACCAGGTGGGAGAACATTATTTGACAGAATACATAATAGCTCTAAGTAAACAGACAGAATTAATAAGCGTGTGATAGAAAGTGGGGCAAGAGGACCAGATAATCCCATTCATCCTTTCAACCCTGGGGACTGGGTGTATGTTAAGAATTTTTCAGGAGACCCCCTTCAAGAAAAATGGAATGGACCTTACCAGGTGCTGCTGACCACCTACACTGCAGTTAAAATCAAGGAGAGACCTGCCTGGATCCACTACTCTAGAGTGAAGAGGGCTCCGAATAAACAGTGGACATCTGAACCTGCAGGGCCACTTCAGTTAAACTTGCGGAGAGAGTGAAATGGGAATCAAATATTTTATAATTGTGTTTATCATTGTAAATATAGTTGCCGCTTGGGATGGGAATATACATTTTGAAACTATTCGAATGATAATTAATGTTACTAAAGCTAAAGACTGCTGGATTTGTACTGCCCTACCTAAGGGAAACATGAGGCTGCCTCTACATGGGGTGGCCTCAACTCAGTGGAACTATGATAATAATACTTGGCCTGAATTTTGGAGGTGGCCTGATGGGGGTTATTGTTCTCCTGATAATTTAAGTTATGGGCTCGGCCCAAAATTCAATTTACAAATATTAGAGGATATTGAAACTCAGTTTCTGGTTAGCAGTAGTAACTGTAGCTGGAGGAATAGATCAAAAAATTGCCTTTGCTCCCCACCAATCTGTTTCAGTTGTAATAACTGTACTTGTGATGATGGATGGAGTGATTATTGGATAAATCAAACTGCAGTGAAAGTGGGCACATGGAATCTGACAGGATTGAATGTTACCTACATAGATTTTTGTAATCGCACACAATTGCAAATTTATGCAAACCGAGGTTGGGACATGATGGGAAATCGACCTTATGAGTGTGAATGACACAGTGTGGGAACTTTCTATGGGGACAACCTTACAGCCACCAGTGGGTCTTGTAAGCTACCTGATGGGTACTGGTGGTTGTGTGGAGATGGCATTAGTAGGAAGCAACTCCCTGCAGGATAGAAGGGAATGTGTACAATTGGGCACTTAATCCCTCAAAATAAGATTTATAATCATTCACAACCTCCCCTAGGAATTCTGCAGACACCCTGGATAAGCTCTAAATGAGAGGAGAATCCCTTAGTAAAATGGAGAACAGGATTCCATAGTTTTGTGAGATGTTTTTTCCCTTGGTTAGGGGTCAGTGAACTTGAGAAAGCTGTAGTGAATATTTCAGGCACTCTGGATAATATATTTAACATCACCAGAGATGCCATCCATGGTCTGCAGATAGAGGTAAATTCACTCTCAAAAGTAGTTTTACAGAATAGAATGGCACTGGACTTACTGACCCTGAAGGAAGGAGAGGTTTGTACAATTATTAATCAGAGTTGTTGTGTAGATGTAAACCAGGAGAGCAGAACTGAGAAAGGTCTGGGTAAATTGTGGAAGAATACGTGAGTTTTTCATGAAATCAGTAAAGATGATACTAGCTTGGGATTTAGGGAACTCTGTGAAAAATTGACCTCCTGGCTTACAAACTTAGCTTGGTTGAGACAACTCTTTGCATTCATAGTAGGATTTGCTATTTTGGTTGCTCTAACTTGTATCATTATTCAATGTACCCTTCGGTGTTGCAAGAAAAAATTTGATAATTATGAAGACTGGAAACGCAATAGAATTAAACACCAGGTAGAGATAGGAAAATATTTTAAAAAGACGTTAATCAGTAATGGAGTTTTATAATCATAGCGAAAGAATTCGCGCTGTGCATAGAAAAAGGGGGAACTGAAGGCAAGAGACGTGTTGTCTGGTAGTGTCTTTCTAATCTTTGAATAAGTATCAGCAATAGATGGGTAGTTGTAGAGTTGGGACATACTGTGAAATTCATAACCTTGTGGATAGTGTTTATCTCCAGGAACAGGACAACAAGATGTCTGGAGGTGCCTGAGCATGCTGAGCAGACAAGAATCATCAAAAACAAGTATTTTCAGATTTAAGTCATTAAAACAACACAGTGATGAAGAGAAGAAGATGAAGTAAATGTCCACCAGAGGCCATGGAAGACCACCGAGGGGAGAAAAGACCCTAAACCTAATTTTATTACGCATGCTCGGACTATGTAAATGAATTCTAGGAACTCATTAGTATAAGACTACCCTTTCTGAGAAATATAATGAATCTGTATGTTTAGTCTCATATAAGCTGCGTACCCAGCTTGCATTGGCGAGCACATTTGGAGGAGTGATCCCCTGTGCGTCCGGTGCTGCAAAATAAAGAATGCCTGCTGAATAACTTCCGTTATTGAGTTTTTCACTGCATCACTTCCATTGTCATGCAGAGAGGTTCAGACCTGCCTTGTTTGGGGCTGTTCCAGTCCTTCCAGTGGGTCTCAGCAGGCCCTGGTCACAAGGATCTTATGACCTCCATCACACAGGGAGACTCCCTCTCCTGCACTTCCAGGCCTGTCCACCCCTGGCCGTACTCCTGCTGGATTGGTCCCATCAGGGGTCCTTGCAGGGCCCCACTGGTGACTGGCCTCCAGCGAGACCTCGTGCCACCAATCACCATTCCTTGGGCCCCACTATTCAGACAGGTCTCCATCCACCTCACTGTCTGCTCATCCAACCCCTGATGCACCAGCTTCTCTACAGGGATGTGTCAAAAACCTTCCTAAAGTCCACATAGACAATCTGGACTCACCTCCCAAGCCAGTCCTTTCTCTGGAGAAGCTAATCAGTTTACCAGACAGGAATGACATTTGCTGTCGCTGTCTGTCTCTGGGTCCCTGGGTATCAGCTGGGATCTGGTGAGTTGGAGGCCATGAGGTGATGCCATTGTCCACACCAGAAAGACTTGGACAGATCCAAAGCAAGGAAGATAGCAGTCAGTTACTACCAATGGTGGACACTGCTTGATGACAAAGCAAGAGTCGTGGGCTTTATCCAACCTCTCCAAGACCCATTGCTCTCAGCTCTGCTGAGATCTGAAAGAGCCACAGGAATGGGATTAATAGAAGCCTGTCCTGGGAACAGTTTCTCCATCCTAAGTGTCCATAGCTAATGTGTTTTGGAAATGGCTGCATATATCTAGATTTGCATAGAGGGGGAGACAGGGTCATCAGCTGCTGGTCCATGTCAATGGCCAATGGAAAATATTCCTGAGAATTTACAGTCAACCCTCAACATTCTGAAAATGAAGACTTCTCACACACTGATCACATTGAGGACTTTTCTGCCTATGCTTCAATTCCTGCCCTACATCTTCATTCAGGGGTTGGTGCAGTTGACCCCACAGAGGTGGTCACTGTCTCCAAGATACCCTGAGGGAGCTGCAGACCCGACTTGTGGAGAGATGTAGGACTCATGAGAGCCCTTCTGCAGCAGGAGGTGGTCACTGGACAGGTCACTGTGTCAAAGCATCTCACTTGAGACAACTGATTTCTCTGAGGTGACTCGAAAGGGAAACCTGAGCAATGGCTCCAAGGTAGCCAGTGCTGGAGGTGACCACTCTTATTCTGCCTTTACCTGCCATGGAATCATGTGTAATTTACCTGCAGCTTATGGAAAGAATCTGCTTGAAAACGTTGCTGTGAACGTGACTTCAGTGTGGGACTCGCTGTCTGCAGAAAGAGAATATGGAGAAACAAAGAACTAGATTCCAGGACAGGGAAGGTTTTTGGAGGTCTTGTGATCTGTGAGTCAACAAAAAATGTGTTTTCTGTTGGTCTGAGATTCTCCACTGGAGTGGAGAGCAGAGTGCATTGGAGGTAGTGTGGAATTTAGACATGGCTGAGGAATGTATTTTAGTTTTTATTGCACTCAGCTGTCCTGTGTTTTACATTGTTGACAATTAAGAAACATCCTTCCGTGCCTGGGCGTTGCTTATTCTCTTCTGAAAGGAGGTTGTACAGCTCTCAGTGCTGGTATCTTCTCCCAGGGAACAAGTGATAAGACAAGAGGAAATGGCCTCAAGTTGCCCTAGGACAGGTTTAGTTTGGATATCAGGAGGAATTTTTTACCAAATAAGTTGTCAAGCCCTGGCCCAGGCTGCCCAGGGAAGTGGTTGAATCTCCATCCCTGGCTTTGATATAAAGTCATCTAGAGTTGTTTCTTAAGACATAGTTTGGCAGTGGACATGTAGAGTAGGGTTACTGTTTGGACTCGATCTTGAATTTCTGTTCTAACCTAGATGATTCTATGATTCCACTCTTCTGTGAATGAAGGTTGCCCTAATCTTGGGAAACAGGCAATCTTCTGGTCTGTGTAGGAAGGGAACATTCAAGGTCATCTAGTCCAAGCACCCTACAGTAAGCAGGGACATCTTCCACTAGAGCAGGTTCCTAAGAGATCTGTTGAACCTGACCTGGAATGTTTGCTGGGATCACCTCTCTGGGCAACCTGGGCCAGGGTCTCACCACCCTGATCATTAAAAATTTCTTCTCTCTCCAGTCTAAATCTCTCCCTTTTAGTTTAAAACCACCACTTGGCACAGTCCTGTCACAAGAGGCCCTGCTAAAAAGTCCCTCCCCATCTTTCTGACAGGTCCCTTGAAGTACAGAAACCCCACAAGAAGGTCTCCCCGAAGCCTTCTCTTCTCCAGGCTGAACACCCCAACTCTCCCAGCCTGGCCTCCCAGCAGAGGGTTGTTTTTGTGGCTCTCCTCTGCACTTGCTCCAAGGGCTCAATGTCTTTCTTGTGCTGGGGACTCCAGAGCTGGACACTCCAGGTGGCATCTCACTAGAACAGAGGAGAGGGGTCTTAACCTGATTTCCATCTACCAGCACCCCCAAGACCTTCTCCACAGGGCTCCTCTCAAGCCTGTGCTGATGCCAGGGGTTGCTTTAATACAGGTACGGGACCTTGCACTTGGCCTGTTTGAACCTCATGGGGTTCACAACAGCCCACATCTCAAGCTTCTCCAGGTCCCTCTGGATGACATTTCATCCCTTCAGTAGATTCAGACACTCTTCCTCTGACCTTCCTTTTCTGGCTGACATCCCTGTCCAATCCCTGCTTCTCATTCTTTGCATCCATGGCCAAATTCAGATCCAGCGACACGTTGGCCTTCCTGACCCCTCCCGAACACAGCCAGACAGTGTCCCTGTCCTCTTCCCAGGACACCTGTCCCTGCTTCCACTGCCTGTGCCCTTCCTCCTTGCCCTGCATTTTGACCAGCAGGTCTTGGTTCAGACATGCTGGTCTCTCACCTTCCTGGCCTGATTCCTTACCCTGGGGATTCCAGAGGGGTAGTTCTGCTTCCTGATGAAGGACTGGCCACTTCTCCTTGAGAAACATCACCAGTTTCTGTTGGCAGAATCCTGGAGTTTCTCCAAGTGCCCCTGGGCAGCAGCTCCATTTTGCCAGCTGTTAATGGCTGTGTGCAGATGTCTCACCCTGTCTGTGGGGAGCCACTGACACAAGATCACAGCATAAGTGCTGGGAATTTGGATTTGCTCAGGGTGTATGAGAAAATTTGAGCAAGCTGCATGAGACAATCTGAGGGAGTTTATGCAAGGACGCCGCGTCCCTGACCACAAGAACAAGGGAGATAAGTTAAGCAAGATATGTAACAAGTTTCAGGGACTTGAGCGCGACTTGTAACAAGCCGAAGGAACTTGTGCAAGATAGCACGGACTTGAACGTCAGTATCGGTGACCAATCAGGAACGAAGGAGGCTGCATGATCGGCGCGTGGACAGGTATAGGTGACCAATTGTATTAGTTAGGCGCTTCGCGTGACGCGTGATTGGGACAAGCAAAATGTATATAAGTTACTGCATTTGTACAATAAATGGAGCTTGATTCCACATCATATTGGTGTGTTGTTCATCTCCGCTCACCCTCGGGCCGCGACATCTGGTGACCCCGACGTGATAACAGCTGGAGCTGTTTGGGATATTATTTCTCTGAGAGAAATGTTCCTGAGGACGAGAGACGAGGAGTGAGGAACGCCAGCCGTTCGAGAGAGACGGGAGCGCAAGATGCTAGTGGCCACAGCTGACCGATGAGTCAGGCAGACAGAAGTCTGGGAGTCGGGATGGGGAATGCTGTATCAGCAATCGAAAAGGCAGCCGTGGACGGGCTGCTGAAGCTATCAGAAAAGACTGAGCATAAGATATCGAGGTCAAATCTTGAAGATTTGTTGTTTTGGTGTAGACGACATGGATTGCTCAAGGAGCCGTCCCAAGTTTTTAATGATGAACATTGGAAAATAATCGGAGGAGAAATCTGGGATAGTGTGCAGGCGGGGGTTAAAGAGGCGCAGCAGTTGGCTCGGACTTATCGCCTAGTCCGGTTGGTTTTGGAACAGCTGCGAGCGGATGCGGCAATGTTGGGAGCTTTAAAAGGGGCTATTGCTTTGGCACAGGCGGACTCGGGCGCTGGGAGCCCGGAGACTGAGGGAACGAGGGAGGAGAGTAGAGTCTATGATGATCCCCAGGGTCAGGGTTCTGTCTACTCGGCTAGTGGGGGGTCGAGTAGCCGGGACATTGTGTCTGCCGACGAGGCAGAAGAACTTCCTCCTCCTTTAAATCCGTTTGTTGCAACCCCGGACGGCCCGAAGCCTATGCTTTCAAATCCTTTTGTCGCCGCTCCGGTGGGTTGTAAGGGGCAATATGATGTTTCGATACCTCCTTATGTCCCGCTAAGTGCCCTACAGCCGGAGACAATGGAAACCGACCCAGCCGCAGTTCCTCTGCCCCTGGAGGCAGAGGAGGGTGCTCCGGACTTAAAGGAACACGAGCGGCTGATGCGGTAACTTTTGGACGAGATGAAACGGCTGGGCAGGGGGGCGTCGAAACCTATTAGATCTTTAACATATCAACGTGCTACTGAGGAAATTAAACAAGGTTTGGAGGCAGTGGGACAGTGGGTTGAAAAGGAACGGGCTAAAAGGAACGACCTAAACTCGCTGTCAGAAAATTTAACTAGGGGACAATTGCCTGAAAGGGCAAAGGAAGGAAAGCTTTTATTGTCGGAGGGGGAGTTGCATGATCTTTTAAAAGCCCGGTTCGGGCCCGCGGAAGGACTGACTATGGAGGAACGACAAATCCTCCGACAACAGAGGGGTGCCCTGAGAAGGGATCAGGGGGACTCTGGAGACCCGCGAAGGGGCGCTGAGACTGTAACAGTACCGGCTCGACCGGAGCCGCCAAGGGACCCAACGTTTAATGCGCAAACTCGGTGGCACGGGATTGCGAGTAATGCAAAATTAGAAGGGGATTTCGCGTTTGCGCCGTTGCTGTCTGCTCCGGTGTTTGCGACACCAAACGGACCGGAGTGGCGGCCATTAGACTGGAATTTGGTTCAGAAGTTACAAAGTGCAATATTGAGCTATGGTATAGACAACAAATTGGTTCGCCGCTGTAGTGGGTCTGGCTGGGCTGCTTTTCCCCATCCAGCCCTCATGCTGTAGCACTGGGAGCTAGAGGGTGTTGATAACACACCCATGTTATGACTGCCGGTGCTCACACGGCACCAGAGGATGGGGGGCAGGATGGGGGAGAAGATACAACCAACCTGAGCTGACCAGTGGGCTATTCCATACCATATGACGTCAGCTCAACTATAAAGGGAGAGGGCAGGAGGAGGATGGGGGGGCATTCTGCTTTGTCCTCCAAGCGGCTGCTACGTGTTCCCGGAGCCCTGCTTCCTGGACTCGGCCCGACATCGCCTGTGGATGGGAAGTAGAAAATAACACCTTATCTATCATAACCCACACCCCTGTGCTTTGCGTCTTATTCTCTCCCTGCGTGCCGTGCTGAAGGGGGTCGGGAGGAGTGATAGAAGGGCTTGGTTGGCACCTGGTGCCATGCCAGGGTCAACCCACCACAGTTCCTTTTGGCGCCCAACGTGGGGCACGAGCAGCTGCTTGCTTGCTTGCTTGCTTTGCGTGCTTGCTTGCTTTGCTATAGATACTAGTAGGAAACTCCTGTGCAGGCCACGGAGTTTGCGTGCACCCGCTTATCTGGTGTTTTTCTAAAATGTTTTCTATTTGCTTGGCTTTTGCACTGATAGCTTCAATGTGGTGGGGAAGCTTCTGTCTCGGGAGGATGAAGGGCCGCGGGAGCACCCTGGCACAAACAGTAACGATGTGTTTCACACTGGCATTGTTGGCTTTGCTGTGTTGGGGGGGCTACCTTGGGGAGAAAATGAATGAATCTATCTCTCCCTTTCTACCGGAGATTGATGTAGATGATTTATTCGTGCATGCTCCCAAGGTCCTCGTCCACCCTTATGTGAGCTTCGGGATACTACTAATCAATATCATTTTCCTAAAACGGGTTGTGTGTAGTCTGGTCCCAGTTTGGCCTGAGAGGAGACAAGTTTCAGGTGGGGTGGCACCGAAATGTGCCCTGAGACGGCCTGTCCCTGGGTGGCAAGGGGTCTGGCAGGATTTGGGCAGGTTCCTAGGACGGTTGTCACCTCCAGTAGCCTGGGACTTTACTCCTGAACAGGCAAGCAACCCTGGCAAGCTAACACAGCATCTAATAGAAGGGTGCCTTGTCTACCCCAATGAGAACCAGCAGCTCTTAGCACTGTACTGGGGCCTGGCCTGTGCCTATCAAGCCACAGTTGAGTACTCTCAGAAGACTGTGGTTGAGGCAGGGACCCAAACTCCATCTGAAGACACCGGAGTTGAGATAGGGCCGGCAACAACAACTGCCAAAGTAGCCCCAGTAGTGAAAAAGAAGCAGTGGACGAGGAGAACAACAGGCCCCTACCCTCGGTTAGTGAGGGATGTGGAAGATAAGGAAAAACACGACCAACAAGCTGGGCCCTCAACAAGAAGACAGGAGGAGGGGGTGACAGAACTGAAGCAAGAGGCAGAGACCACCCGGTCCCTGACTTCGTCAGAACTTAGAGACCTGAGGAAGGATTACAGCCGCCAGATAGGGGAATGCATTGTTACCTGGCTGCTTCGATGCTGGGATACTGGGGCTGATACCCAACAGCTGGAAGGTAAGGAAGCCCAACAGCTGGGCTCCCTTGCTAGGAATCGTGGCATTGAAAGAGGAATTGGAAAAGAGGCAGCAATTTGCAGTCTCTGGAGACGGCTCCTTTCAAGTGTCAAAGCAAGATATCCATTCAAGGAAGACTTAATGAATGCCACCTCCTCAGGAAAATGGTCCACTGCTGATGAATGTATCCAGTACCTGAGGGAACTAGCAGTACTGGAAGTAATCTATGGGGATTTAGATGATGATGAGCATCCTAAAGATCCAGAGGATGTTCAGTGTACAAGGGCCATGTGGAGGAAAGTGATTAAGAATGCGCCGGCATCATATTCTGCCAGCTTGGCAGCAATGTACTATCCACAAATGGATAATCCAACCGTGGAAACTGTTACTTCCTGGCTTCAGAACTTTGAAGAGAGTCTTGGTACATCCACGTCCCTAAGGGCTAGTGCCTTGGACATCAGGAGTCCCCCAAGGAATCAGCCAACAGAGGTCATCCACAAATGTGAAACATGTGCTGCAATCAAACAAGCCAAGAGGTCAAAGCCCCAGTGGTATGGAGAACGTTGGCTAAAATATAAATATGGAGAGGCCTGGCAGGTTGACTACATCACTCTCCCACAAACCTGCCAAGGTAAGCGCCACATACTTACAATGGTGGAAGTAACCACTGGGTGGCTGGAAACGTACCCGGTGCCCCATGCCACTGCCTGGAACACCATCCTGGGCCTTGAGAAGCAGATTTTGTGGCGGCATGGTACTCCAGAAAGAATTGAATCAGATAATGGAACTCATTTCCGAAATAGTCTCGTGAATGCCTGGGCCAAGGAGCACGGCATCGAGTGGGTGTATCACATCCCTTATCATGCACAAGCCTCTGGGAAGATTGAAAGGTACAATGGGCTGTTAAAAACCACTTTAAAAGCATTAGGGGGTGGGACCTTTAAACAATGGGACAAACATCTAGCAAAGGCCACCTGGTTAGTTAACACCAGGGGATCTGTTAGCCGTCCTGGCCCTGCCCAAACAAAACCCCTGCCTGTTGTGGGAGGAGATAAGGTCCCTGTAGTGCACACTGGGAGGTGGTTGGGGAAGGCAGTGTGGATAGCTCGACCCTTGGGAAAAGGCAAACCCATTCGTGGGATTGTCTTTGCTCAAGGACCTGGATATACCTGGTGGGTAATGTGGGAGGATGGTGAGACCCAGTGTGTACCTCAAGGAGATTTGACCTTGGCAGAAAGATAATCTGGAATGTGAGTTGTATGTTGCAGGAAGTGATGCTGTAGAAGGAGATGGAATAACAGAAAGTGAATTTGGTGAAGGACCAAGATCTAGCCGGTGTTGGTGCCCAACAATCAGACGTACTGCTTCTATCCAGAACATCCACCTTGACAGATGAGAACCAAGTCATCGACTGAAGGAATCTCATGGAATGAGGGACTATCTGTTAAAGGACTGGGGATAGTAGTTGATGATAATGTATTGGTTGGCTTTAGAGATGGTTTAAGCATGTATTATGTGGGGCCTGAGCAAGACGCAAATGGTATGGAATAAGGGGTGGAGATTGTAGTGGGTCTGGCTGGGCTGCTTTTCCCCATCCAGCCCTCATGCTGCAGCACTGGGAGCTGGAGGGTGTTGATAACACACCCGTGTTATGACTGCCGGTGCTCACATGGCACCAGAGGATGGGGGGCAGGATGGGGGAGAAGATACAACCAACCTGAGCTGACCAGTGGGCTATTCCATACCATATGACGTCAGCTCAACTATAAAGGGAGAGGGCAGGAGGAGGATGGGGGGGCATTCTGCTTTGTCCTCCAAGCGGCTGCTACGTGTTCCCGGAGCCTTGCTTCCTGGACTCGGCCCGACATCGCCTGTGGACGGGAAGTAGAAAATAACACCTTATCTATCATAAGCCACACCCCTGTGCTTTGCGTCTCATTCTCTCCCTGCGTGCCGTGCTGAAGGGGGTTGGGGGGAGTGATAGAAGGGCTTGGTGGGCACCTGGTGCCGTGCCGGGGTCAACCCACCAAAGCCACCAAGTGCAGGCGCTGTTTAAGTATCAGGAGCTGACCCCCTCTCATACTTGGGGGATAATGGAGCTAATATTAGGACCTACTGCGTATACTTTATTTTTGACAAAGTGGCAGGAGATTTTAGAAAATTATCAACTGAACAATTTAGATCTGCCACAGGATGACCCTCTGCGCCTGGCCAGTTTATCACAGCTGATGGGGTCAGGGGAGTTCCGAGACCCACAGAGGCAAGCGGCATTGCACCCGCGTATTTTGGGTCAGTCTAAAGCAGCTGCATTAGAGGCGTTCGGAATACTCCCTCAAATTGGGAAGCCGTCTCCACCGTACATTTAAATAGTACAAAGCCCCGGTGAGCCATTTTTGGCATTTGTTGATAAGGTTCGCGAGGCAGTGGAAGCCACGCCGAATGTACCACCTGAAATGAAAACGATCATGGTTAAGGAAGTGGTTGTTCAAAATGCTTATAGCAGCTGTAAAAGAATTATAGCAACTCAGCCCCCTACAGCTACCCTGGTGCAGCTGGTTGAAGCGTGTTCTCGTGCACCGTGGGAGGACGAAAAAGAGAAAGCACAAATTCACGCCAGCGCGTTAGCGGTGGCTCTACGGCAGGGGCTGCAGGGAAAAGGGGATAGAGGACAGAACTGTTACGGCTGTGGGCAGCTGGGGCACTGGAAGAAAAACTGTCCACAAAGGCGCATGCAAGCTCCTAAGGGTCCTGCTGCGGGTTTCTCAGGGAATTGTTCAAGGTGTGATAAGTTTGGGCATAAGGCACAAGAATGTCGGTCCCGCTTTAGGAAGGATGGCACCCCATTAGGGGGTGCGGGAAACGGACGGAGCCGCGGCCCGAGCGCGGCCAAAAAATACTCGGCGGATCCGACTCAGAGAACCAGCCTGGCTGTCTTGACCAGCTCTCCGCTGCCACCTCCGGGAGCGCTGGAGTCGATTTGGCCCTGGCAAGAACAGTAAGCATTACACCTAGTGATGTCCAGGTATTAGATACTACCTCCAAAGGTCCATTGGGGCGAGGTCTTTCGGCTCTGCTCATTGGAAGATCTTCTATTAGCAGACAGGGAATATTTGTGTTACCTGGACTAATTGATGCCGACTATACTGGAGTAATTAAGATAATGGTCAAGGTGTTTTCACCTCCTGTTACTATCCCTCAGAGTAGTAAAATTGCACAATTGATACCATTTCGTAGCGAGGTGCTAAAAGGCGCTGCTGGCAGCCATGGAACGAAGGGATTTGGGAGCACGGGAAATAATTTAGTTCTCTTTTCCGCCAGGGTAGGAGTAGAACGTCCTGAAAGGGCGGTGGACATCTGGCAGGGAAATAGCTTCCTAAGACAAACTATGAATCTTTCTCAAATTAAGATGATGTTAGATACAGGTTCAGACATCACTATTGTCCCAGAAGGCGCATGGCCCCCGCACTGGCCTTTAAGGTCTATGGGGGATACTGTCACCGGAATCGGAGGCAGTCAAGCGACAAAACAAAGTGTGAATTGGTGTTTGGTCACTGACGACGAGGGCAACCAAGCTTGGGTTCGTCCGTTCGTTATGCATACCCCCCCTTTGGATATTAGGTCGGGATGTACTTTCGCAATGGGGCCTCACGCTGCAAACGGCACCTTTTGTGGGGCGGCCACTGGGGGGCAGGGCCTACCCACTCTAAGACTTGAATGGACTACGATTGAACCAGTTAGGGTAGCTCAGTGGCCGCTCACTAAGGACAAAATCAAGCCCTTGCAGCAATTAGTAGAGGAGCAGCTAAAACTGGGTCACCTCCGACCTTCCACAAGCTGCTGGAATACTCCTGTTTTTGTAATACAAAAGAAATCTGGGAAATGGCGGTTATTACATGATCTGCGCGCAGTTAATGCAGTGATGAAGGACATGGGAACTCTGCAGCCGGGATTACCATCCCCGGCTGCTCTGCCCAAGGACTGGCACCTGTTAGTGATTGATCTAAAGGACTGTTTTTTCTCGATTCCACTTCATCCTGAGGATATGGAGAAGTTTGCTTTCAGCCTGCCGGCAATCAATAACAGCGGACCAGCACAACGGTATGAATGGACTGTGCTGCCACAAGGAATGAAGAACAGCCCAACGATCTGTCAATGGTTTGTGGACCTGGCTTTATAGCCATGGAAGACTCAACACCCGCATGCTCTGGTCTATCATTATATGGATGACATCTTAATAGCAACAAGGGAGCCACTCTCCAAGCACGCCGAGCAGTTACTGCGTAAAAATTTGGCCGCATATGGTCTCACGGTTGCAGAAGAAAAGATCCAG
Organism: Todiramphus chloris collaris; assembly: GCA_025345505.1. NCBI lineage: Eukaryota > Metazoa > Chordata > Aves > Coraciiformes > Alcedinidae > Todiramphus > Todiramphus chloris. The sequence goes on along the minus strand of JANVCC010006593.1, from coordinate 14,534 downwards.
CGTAACGAGCCCTGGTCATACCTGGGTATAACAGTAACCAGCACAAGGATTCGCCCAAATAAATTACAGTTAACCTCTGTTGTTAAAACAGTTAATGACGTTCAGAAATTGGTAGGGGATATTCAATGGATACGAGTCTGGTGTGGCATCACTAACAGTGAGATGTTCCCGTTGATAGAGCTGTTAAAAGACTCATCAGACCCAGCGCAACCAAGGACAATGAATACAAAGGCGTTGAAAGCCTTGGAAAACATCGAGAAGAAAATTGCCCTAGAACAAACCTACCGATATCTACCCAGCCTACCGATAGGTATTGCAGTATATCAGCAACCAAAGGATGTTTCAGCAATTATTATCCAGTGCGACAAATCATCTATGTTTATTTTGGAATGGGTATTTCCTCCCGCTAGACCTGCGGCATCGGTTCAGTCTTATTCAGACGCTATTGCTGGCCTATTATTGAAGGCTCGGAAAAAAGTTCGACAGGTGTTTGGCATCGAGCCATCAGTGATGTATGTGCCATGGAAGACAATAGACATTATAGAGGCATGGACAGATCAGAATATCAACTTTGCAGTCGCCACGCAAGGAATCCCTCTCAGTGTTCATTACCCATCACACCCCCTGTTTAAAACATGCCTATCTCTAGAGAGGCGGCCAGTTGTGGCCACCCCTCTCAAGGATGCGCGTACAGTTTTTACAGATGCGAGCGGCAAGACAGGAAAGTATGGATATGCCTTTAGGGATAAGGAAAGATGGGAGGCAAAGGTGAAGATTCGTCAAGGCGTGTCCGTTCAAGTCCTCGAATTGCAAGCTGTGACGCTCGTTATCCAAACATTTGGGGAAGAGCCTCTGAATCTTGTTACAGATTCCGCGTATGTGGCAGGACTGGTGAACCGACTGGATCAGGCCCTTTTAGGACATGTAGGAAATGAAAACATCTATGCCTTATTAATCCAGCTGAAAGGGCAGCTCGAAGAGAGACGTCAACCATTATGGTGTGCTCATATGCGCAGTCACACCGGATTGCCAGGATTTCTTGCTGAAGGAAATGCCTATATTGATGGCCTGGTATCCACCTCTGCACAGCAGCCAAGTGCCATTTGTCAAGCACAACAATCTCATGCCTTTTATCATCAGTCAGCTCGTGCACTTAAGCGAGAATTTCACATCACCAAGGCACAGGCTAGAGCGGTCGTTGCAGCATGTCCAGACTGCGCTCGAGCATCCCCGCTTCAACCGTTTGGAACTAATCCACGGGGATTACAGCCACGAAACATATGGCAGTCGGACGTTACTGAGATACCTGCTTTTGGCGGGCTAAAGCATATACATGTTACAGTAGACACTTGCAGTAAAGCAATTTGGGCTACAGCCGCCCCCTCTACTTCTTTCAAATATGTTAAGCAGCATTGGTTAGCTGCCTTTGCGGCATTGAGTCAACTGTATGAAATTAAAACGGACAATGTGCCTGCTTATACTAGCAAGGCTTGTGCGCAACTTTTGGGGAGTTGGAAGATCTTACATAAAACAGGTATCCCCTATAATAGTATGGGACAAGCCATAATTGAACGCAGACATCAAGACTTAAAACGCCTCGTTGCGGTTTTGAAAAAAGAGGGGGAGCTGTCCCCCCAAAATGTTTTAATGAAAGCATGTTATGTTATAAATTGGAAAAACATAGTGGGAGGGGAGAACGAACCGCATGAAGTGCCCATGAAGTTGCACTTGGGAGACAATCCCACTGATTTTTCGCGTTTTGGTGTTAATGTGGAAGTATGGGATCCTGTGGGGGGAGCCTGGCAAGGTGGTTTTAAACTGCTAACATGGGGTCGAGGTTATGCTTGTGTCGTTACAGGTGACAACACAAGGTGGGTGCCCGCAAAGTGGGTACGACCAGACGTGTCAAACAGAAAGAAAGACGAGGACGACGACACATGAGGAGACCCTAATCGTTATTTGATTATAGTATCAACAAAACAAGATGTGGTATATTTTCTTGTCTATGTTACTAGTTGCAGTCAATAATGGGAGCATTGATGTAACAAAGTATAACCCTAGGGATAATGTTTGGGTTACGTTTGCTAATGCCACTAATCAGCAAGCCTTTTGCTTAAGCATAGGTAGTGTAAGCAATCCTTTTCGCACCTGCTTAATTGGAGTTCCCACATGGAGCCCCTCAGAGTTTAGAGGGTGGGTGAATGGAAGCAGTGGCCTTAAACTTGCTGATGATCAGGTTTTAAACAGATCTTGTTTAGAAAAGAATTCTGGTGGTAACGATGACGGCAGGATCCAGTGTTGCCTGATAAAAGCCTTGAATATCTCTTTAACTTCACCCCCGGAGGAGTTAGACCTTTTTGGGAGCGTAAATGCCACCAATTTTACGGTGTTGGGGAAATCTGGAGGTTGGTTGCAATTTGAACCGCGAGATAAGAATGATCTTAACCTGAACAGGAAAAAATGGGCAACACTGGACTCTGCTCTACAGAGTAGTGCAGTATGGAAATCAATATATACACAATGCAATGCAAGCAATATCACTAGACCAATGGCTTTGCCAAAGGGTATATTTTTAATTTGTGGTGATCGGGCGTGGAATGGAATTCCTGCTTATCCCCAGGGAGGTCCTTGTTTTTTGGGAAAGCTTTCACTGTTTCACCCCAACATTTCGCTGTTAATGAAATGGGGACGATCCAATATCATGAACAGATGGAAAAGATCAATTCATGAGTTACAGTGTGATCACATAGGAGACCCTCCCTTTTGGTCTAGGACAGGAAACTTTTTCTCTTCGCTGTTGCTCCCTGGCCTAGCAGCGGCCAAAGCTTTAGCGATAGGAAAACAGTTAGCGTGTTGGACCAAAAATGAACTAAACACGACTTCGGACATCCTGGATATGTTGTCTCGGGATGTGCAAAGCGTTAATCATGCGGTGTTACAAAATAGGGCTGCAATAGACTTTTTGTTGTTAGCCCAGGGTCATGGGTGTGAGAAGTTTGAAGGGATGTGCTGCATGAATCTGTTGGATCACTCTGTATCCATACACGAAAAAATCGCGCAGATGCGAGAAGGGTTGCATCGCTTAAAGGAAGAGTCTGGGTTGGGTATTGAGGGGTGGCTGAAGGGGTTGGGGATTGGCCCATGGATAAGAAGTTTGATAATGATGTTCTTAGGCCCTCGTCTAATCATTTTGATTATATTATTGTTGGGACCTTGTTTGATTCGATGTGTGCAGGACCGGTTGGAAGCCATAAGCCACGCTGTATTTGAAAAAAGAGGGGGAGATGCTGGGACATTGGACTTGCTCAGAGTGTATGAGAAAATTTGAGCAAGCTGCATGAGAAAATCTGAGGGAGTTTATGCAAGGACGCTGCGTCCCTGACCACAAGAACAAGGGAGTTAAGTTAAGCAAGAAATGTAACAAGTTTCAGGGACCTGAGTGCAACTTGTAACAAGCTGAAGGAACTTGTGCAAGATAGCACGGACTTGAACGTCAGTATCGGTGACCAATCAGGAACGAAGGAGGCTGCATGATCGGCGCGTGGACAGGTATAGGTGACCAATTGTATTAGTTAGGCGCTTTGCGTGACGCGTGATCGGGACAAGCAAAATGTATATAAGTTACTGCATTTGTACAATAAATGGAGCTTGATTCCACATCATATTGGTGTGTTGTTCATCTCCGTTCACCCTCGGGCCGCGACACATAAGAACCTGCAGGACATGACAGCTGATGAAAGGAGATCCTGGTTTTGTATTGGCCAATGTCAGCATCAGCACGACAACCGTCTTTGAAACACCACCTGAGGAAACAAAGTCACCATAGGCAGGGGCAGTGGGGAAAGAGCAGAGTTGGGCTGTTTGTAGAAGAATGTCTGAGGGTGAGGAAAGAGAAGAACTTGGGAGGGAAAAGAAGGAAGCAGAAAAGCAAAGGTTAAGCTCAGATCTGAGGAGGCTTGCTTGGGGCAACTTTCCCAGCAGCTCTGCCTCAAGGCTGTAGTGGGACAAAAGAGCCACAGGTGGTCACTCCAACCTTAGGTCTGCTACTGCCATGGTTATGGGACCCTGCAGTGCTGTCCTTGCAGTCATCAGAGGAAGAGGGTTGGTGGAAGAAATGCACAATGACTCATCCTGGAAGGGACCTCAGGAGGTCTCTAGGCCCAGGAAACCCACTGTCAGTGGAGAAAGGAGAAGAGAGGTTTGGGCTGTTTGTGTGCTGGGCTGTGAAGGGCAAACAGATGTGGGGGAACAAATCACCCAGAGAAAGACAGGGCCAGCTCCAGGCTTTGTGTCTGAAGGAGCAGCCAGGGGGGATGGAGGGATATCAGTAAAGGAAGATGGTCAGGTGAGAGCAAGGGGTGGTTTCAGGGTGGCTGTGTACAGCCTGTACAGACAGAGGGGCAGGTGTGGGAGACCGTAGGACAGGCTGTGGTGGAGATGAGGGAGGGATGAGGACAGTCTGAAAAGACCCATCAGAGGTGAGCTCTTCCTGGCCTTGGCTCTGGCTGTTGTCTCTGCCACTGATGCCTGTGAGGAAGGACCTTCTCCTTCCAGCAACAGAGTCTCATGGCCTCCCCTTAACCATTCGAGAGCCTGTGAGGGCTTGGACCATAGTCCTGCCCATGGCATTGCTCGTCCCCACATCCCAGTGTCCCAGGAAGAGCCCTGAGCAAGGTGTGAGGAACAGGACCTGCCTCCCCAGGAACCCTTTGGCTTCATGTCACCCATCCGGGTGTACTCAGAATCTGTTCCACCTTCACATGGCCTTTGTTTACTTCTCATCTCTGCCTCCAGAGCTCTGCCCTCTCATCAGCCCTGGGGAGGCTTTGTCAAGAATGGTCCTCAGTGGGACCATTAGCATTGCAAGGAACTTTGGGGTTTGCACCTGACTGTGACCTCTGGAGAGATTTCTTCAAATTCTTTCTGTCACTGTGCTTCATGATCTTAGCACAAACCCTGCCTGAGGGGCCATTCAAATATCTTGTTCTGTTGATGTGCTGCTGAGCTGGGGCGGGCTCCTGGTCAGGAGGGAGTTCCTGGCAAGAGGCAGCGCTGCCCAGAGAAAGCTCTGCCCAAGAGCAGCTCCTCTGCCAAGCCAGAGAGGAGAGGAGGCAGCAGAGAGAGAGGAGAAGCAGCCTGGGATGGAAAGAGGATTGACAGCTCTCTCTGGGAGAAATCTGCAGAGCCCTCTATGTGGTAAGCACCTGCATGAAGGTCAGTATCTCTGAAGTTCATTGTAAGTTCTCCAAAGCCTTGCACAAGCCAGAGTCAGGAGGGGCTTTCTCAGCTTCTCCAGCAGAGAGGAGGAGGAGATTCTGCAGAGCAGGGCTTCCTGCTGCAGCATCAGAGGGACAGGGAATGAGCGGGCTGCCTACTGCTAGGGCCAGCTGCAGTGTGTGAGTGTGTGAGTGTGTGTGTTCAGGCAGGGTGGGCAGGGCTGTCCTTGCCAGCAAGGTGCCTGCAGTCCAGGGGCTGTGTGCTGGGGCAGGGACTCTGCCGCCTGCCAGGCTCAGCTCTCATCCTGCCAAGGGAGGTCTCCATGGAGAAGCTGTGGGGTGAGGCTGCGGGTGGAAGGAGAAACCCAGGGCAGGGCAGGGAAGGGCAGGGTCCTGCTGCTGCTGAGAGTGTGCTGCATTGTCTTCTCACAGCTCCATCCTACAGTTCTGCATTTCCAAGGGGACTTTCAGGAAGAACATCAAGGCAGCAGTTCCCTGTGAGGGAAGGAGTCTTTGCTTTGAATTTTATCATCTTGGTGGCATGGGTGGACACCATGAAAGTAGCCTTTATTTCTGCATTCTGGAGAAGGCATTGGGACCTCTCTTCTCATCAGTACTTCTCTGAGCAGCTCCTGAGCTCCTTCACACCCAGAGCTGCCCTTGGGCAGGGCAGAGCTAAGCACACAGACAGTGGGATGAGCTATGGAAGCGCTGATGGGGAGAAGCTCTGGGAATAGAGAAGCTCTGGGAATAGAGAAGCTCTGGGAATAGAGAAGCAACTCCTGACAGGGAACAGAACAGAGCAGAAGAGCCATTTCTGGAGAAAGCCCTTGTTCTTCTTTCCCAACCAGTAGAGCCTCTGCACTTACGGCCATGGGAACTCGGTCACCTTCTCAGTGGCGTCAGTCCTGATGAGAATTCTCCTGAGGAGAAATTCTCAAATACCAAGCATCTGTCCCAGTCCTGCTTCAAAGAGCTCTGCAAGGACAAGATTCATTGAAAAAAAAGAACAATGAGGGTTGGAAGAGGCCCCTGAGCACCATCCTGTCTGTCTGTCCCATCAGCAGCAGCACTCTGCCATTGGTCCAGTTTCCCCCTACTGTCCCTGCTCCACTTGGTCTTGGACTGGGATGGGGCATGAGGTTCAGATTCACTTCAGAGAGCAACCCTGGGACACTTGTCCTGCAGATGTGTCCATGGGAGTGAAGTGTCCCAGTCCCCTCGTAAATGCCCAGGCTGCGAGTCACACCAAGGAGAAAACTCTCCCTTCAGCACACCCCATCTTTAGGACATTCACTTCTTCCTCTGCAGGGTCCTGTGGGGCTGCAGCTGCCCTCCACAAGGACACAGCTCTCCCGTCACATCTCTGTGTTCTCAAGGATCCCCGTGGAGAAGACACCTCGGTATTAAGGCCATGGGAATGCTGCTGGGTGGCTGTGCACAGGCAGCTGCAATGAGCCCTCTGTGTCCGTGAGAGGGGAGAGCTGAGATCCTCCTCAGGTACGATGGGATGGGGTGAGGGGTTTGGAGATTACACTTGGAAACTGGATTTCTCTGCTCTCTTCAGGGTCCAGGATCTTCTCAGTGGAATGTCTGGGTGCAACCATTGTGCAGCTGAAAGAGCTGCCAGCACAGGGCAGCTGAGAGCAGAGCTGGTGGACAGAGCGACTGTACTCCCTCTGCACTAAGGGACAGGCCCTCTGCCTCTTAGTGTGCATGCTGAAAAGCTGCTAGCAGAGGAATTTTCCTAGGTTCTCACAATATTCGGTGAGAATCCTGCCTTTCTCACACATGTTATGAGAAACAGTAGGACGGTTTTGTAAACTAGACTAACACATGGTGTTTTGCTAAGTTCTGTTTATGGTACATTGTAAAAATATTTTGAAATAGGTGCTGTAGGACTTTAGCCAATCACCCTAGGAGATGGGTGATCACTGACCAATCGCCCTATGGGGCTAGGGTATATAAAATGGGGTTGTAAATTAATAAAGTTGCTTCTTTTGCCTGCTCCTGCTGAATTTATGTGTTGCTGCATCTCTCTGCTCCCGGCATAAACAGCGAAATTTGGTGACCTGCGACGTGTACGACCCGCACCGGCCGAAGCCGAGCAGCTCTTGGGAGGTACGCACCCCCCCGCTCCTTCTCCCCCCCAGCTCTGAGGTACGCGGCCGGGGCCAGTCCAGGCACCGGGGTATTAGAAAAGCCCTGCCGAGATGGGGACTTGCGACTTGAAAGAAAGCATGGTGCTGTTGGCCTGGAAGAATTTCCTGGACACCAAAAAGAGCGCTGTTTCGGAGGACGCCCTCCGCGCTCTTTTGCAATGGGCAGCTGAGCACCAGTTTCTCCTGAGCTCTGACACCGCCTTTGATTTAAAGCTGTGGCGGCAGCTGGGTACCAGGCTCTGTCGTGAGCTCCCCGACAGGGACGACACGCTGATAGACTTGATTTGCACATGGACAGATACATTTCCTGTGCTACTAAAGTCTGAAACTGGCGACGGGGGAGGGGTGCCGGCTTCAGAGGGGGATGCCACTAAGGGGGACGCTGCTGAACTCAGTGTAGCAGGCGGCGGCAGCCACACCGAGGAGCCGTCTCCGGCCCCACAGGATCCGGTGCCGGTCCTCCAGCCCTTTCAGCGGCAATACACCTGGCCCCGGGATTATGTTCCAACTGAATACCCGAAGCCTGCAGAGCAGCTCACGGAAATGCTTAAACAGAGCGATGGCTCGGAGCGCCCCTCGCTCCTTAGCCCAGCGGCTCTGGTCTCCTCCGCGCCGCTCCCTTCGGCAAATATAACAGTGCCGGTCGTTCCCATGGCTTCTACAGTTGTCCGACCCAGTTTAACTGTGACCTGGAGCTCCACGGCAGCACCCAGATTTTCTACGTGCGCGCCTGCTGCGTTCACGCCACCCTGGAGTTTTCCACGAGCGCCCGTGGTGCCCAGCAGCTCCGCGCATGCGCCCTTCTCTGGGTGTTTTCATGCGCAGGCGCAGCCGCCCATGGTGGACCTGTTTAACGCGGCAGATGGCAATGATGGAAGAATATCTGCCGAGGAGATCTCAGCAGCTAGTGGAATTGCAGGAAGCATTCGTGTGGGCGGCCACTGAGAGAGCCGGGCCGGAACTGCCGGCTCCGGTAATTCCGAACGTGGAAGTGGCGACGGCTCCCGTGGTGGAACCGGCAGTGGCGGAAGAAACGGCGGCCCCGGTGAAGGCGGAGATGGCAGCTCCGGCGCCGCCGGCCGACCTGATGGCCCCAACTCCAGCGGCAGGGGCGGCTCCGTCACAAGATCCGCCTGCACCGCCGGCAGCGCCCCAAACTGCGCCGCCACAGCCGGCTGCCTTGCTTCCCCCTGCGCAAACGACTGCGGCCCCCACCGCCGTACAGCCCTCTAGCCCGGTACCCATGTCCTGCCCGCCTTCACTGTTCATGCTGGGGTCCTCCGGGAAACCCCTGCCTGATGATTCAGGCAGTGACACAGAGGGCACGCCTGCCTGAAGGTGGAAGGCTGTGGTAGCCGGACAGCGGAAGAAGCGGTTGCTGCAGAGCCATACTTGGACACTCCCAGACTGTACTGTAACTGTCCGCCCAAGAAACGTCAGGTGTTTCTGGGAGTCGGTTAAATTGCGGGCTCTAGAGGAGGGCAACTGGGATCTCTTAGACAAACTGGGACTGCCAGAGTGGTCAGGGGAATTTATGCGGGATCAGGAGACTGCTGTAACGCCTCAAAAGAGTGTGCCACCAACTCAAGGCGATAGTAACACCCCACAAGGGGATGTCCAAGCCTATCCTGTGTTTAAGGCTACCCCAAATTTAGGTCAACATGATAGACATGACGTTTTTGCTTGGAAGGTTGTACAAGATTTACAATCCAAAGTGGCACAGTATGGGCTTAATTCTCCTGAACTCATGCAACTTCTTAGAGTGCTGAATGCTGATCTGCTTGTTCCATTTGATATTAAGCACTTAGCTCAAATTATACTTCAACCTGTACAACTTGAATTTTTTAAGACTACCTGGAGAAAGATGTCTGAGAAGGTTGCACTACAAAATAAGCAGTTGCCTTCCACTGACATTAGACATGATGTTGAAGTAGATGCCCTTATGGGACTTGGTTACTACTCTTATCCTGATTTCCAGGCCTCCTGGCCCCCTCAAATCATAGAGCAAGCTCAAAAGGTTAGCATGGGAGCTCTATTTAAGACCATGGACATGCCTACTCCTCAAACACGGTATATGAAAATACACCAGGGGCAGACAGAGCCATTTTTACTCTTTGTAGAAAAGGTTGATGCTGCCCTTGAGAAGCAGGTTGAATATAATTCAGTCAGGCAGATGATGTGCATACAATTAGCAAGAGACAATGCCAACGATGAGTGTAGAAAAATCATCGATGCTCTACCAGGGGAGCCTACATTCACAGATATGGTTGAAGCCTGTGCTAAGGTGGGGTCTGCGAGCCATAAAAGGTCTGCTTTGGCTGCGTTTCTGCCGTCTGTTCATGCATCTTCTTATCATGAACCGAAGCAGCCCAAAGCCGGGAGCAAACGGAAAAGGGTAAACCAAGGCAAAAGGAAAACACAGGGACCCCCCAGTGCAAGAGGTGTGGTAGGCCAGGTCATTGTACAGAATACTGCAGATCTCTGCGCCATGCCGACGGTCGGCCTCTGCCGGGAAACTCACACCAGGGTGCAAAAAGGGGGAATTGCTCTCCGATGCAGGTGATCCCCCAGGGAATGCCACAGACACAGGCCTACCCAGCCACCTTACAGACGGCAGCCCAGGATCAGCCGGGGGCAACGTCTACACCACAACAACAGTCGTCCTAGATTCTAGTCATATTTATAAGGTCCCTTTGAATGCATATGGACCCCTAGGTCAGGGACTCAGTGCAATGCTCGTGGGAAAACCTGATGTTACCCACCGAGGGATCTTTGTGCACCCAGAAGCTATTGATGATGACTTTACAGGTCAGATTCATGCTATGGTTTCCACACCCAATCCCCCTGTTACTATCCCTGAAAAGACTTGCATTGCTCAATTAATGCCTTTTAGGTCATGTCAGTCTCTGGGGGCGGGACGTGCTGGCAGCTTGGGGGGTACAAATTGGGACAAATTTTTGATAGGGGTCACTGTGCGGAAGGGCGCACAGTTTCCTATGCTGCCTTTGCGGTGGCTGACTAACAGACCGATCTGGGAATCGCAGTGGCCCCTATCAAATGAGAAATTAGTCGCCCTTCGTCAGCTGGTTCAGGAACAGTTACAGCAGGGACACATTGAGCCTTCCACTAGTCCCTGGAACACTCCTGTCTTTGTAATTAAGAAGAAATCAGGGAAATGGAGACTCTTGCAGGATCTCCGAAAAGTTAACGCAGTGATGGAAGGTATGGGGGCATTGCAGCCTGGTATGCCCTCACCCACCATGATTCCAACAGGGTGGGACATCCTGATCATTGATCTGAAGGATTGCTTTTTCACAATTCCTTTGCATCCTAATGACAGACCAAAATTTGCCTTTACTGTGCCTGCAGTTAACAATGCTGAACCTGCGAAGAGATATCAATGGAAGGTTCTACCTCAGGGCATGAAGAACAGCCCAACTATCTGCCAATGGTATGTCGCTCAAGCTTTGTCCAGAGTCCGTGAGCAGTTTCCTGAGGCATACTGCTACCATTACATGGATGATATCCTGGTGGCAGCATCCACCCAGGACGAGCTGCTGAGGATACAGCCTTGGCTGCTCGCTGCTCTGCATTCCTACGGGTTGCAATTGGCTCCGGAGAAAGTTCAACAACATCCTCCCTGGAAATATTTAGGAGTCAAAATTTTGGACCAAACCATACAACACCAAGAGGTGCAATTCTCAGATTCTATTAAAACCTTGAATGATGCTCAGAAATTGCTGGGTATCATCAATTGGGTACGTCCTTATCTAGGGCTAACCACAACGCAACTTTCCCAGCTTTTTAATATTTTAAAGGGGGACTCTGATTTGAATTCACCTCGGAAATTGACTCCGGAAGCGCGACAAGTGCTGCGGGAGGTGCAACAGGCTATTTCTGCTCGTCAGGTTTATCGAGTGGATCCGTCCATTGATATCATTGTTTTCATTACTGCTCCAGACCTCCATCCCACAGGTAGCATTGGCCAGTGGAACACACAATGGTCTGACCCTTTGCATGTCCTAGAATGGGTCTTTCTGCCTCATCAGCCGAAAAAGATAGCACCCACCTTGTTTGAATTGATCGCTTCTCTGATAATCAAATGCCGCCAATGGTGCTTGCAATTAATGGCGGTGGATCCTGCAACAATTATTCTTCCAACACCGCAGGAACACTTTGAGTGGAGCCTTGCCAACAGCGCTCCTTTGCAAAGTGCGCTGTAAAATTTTTCAGGGCAGATTTCTTACCACCTGCCCAGCCATAAATTACTGCAGCTGGCAAAATCGACCAGCTTCACCTTGCGGCCAAAAAACAGTCGGGTGCCAGTGAAAGGACCCACCGTCTTCACGGATGGTTCTGGGAAAACAGGGAAAGCCATTGTTACCTGGAAGGAGGGATCTGAGTGGCAGGTGCTTGAAGGCCATGAGTCAGGCTCTGCCCAGCTGGTTGAATTGAGGGCTGTTGCCATGGCTTTTCAGCGGTTCTCTCAGGTGCCTTTCAATTTGGTTACCAATTCTGCTTCCGTAGCAGATATAACCCAACGCTTGGATTGTTCACTTCTAAAGGAAGTGAATAATGCGGCTCTGTTTTCACTATTGCAAACTTTGTGGTGTGCAATTCAAGCTCGAGCGCATCAATACTACATTCTGCACATTCGAAGCCACACCAGTTTGCCAGGTTTTATAACAGAAGGCAATGCCAGGGCTGACATGCTGGCCAACCCTGCATGGGTAGCGCCTCAGCCTGACAAAATTGCACAAGCCAAGGCATCGCACGGTTTCTTCCATCAAAGTGCACATACCCTGCAGAAGCAGTTTCACCTAACGCCAACTGAGGCTCGTGACATTGTCAGTGCTTGTGCCGACTGTCACGGGCTCGCTGCACCTTTGCCACCAGGGGTAAACCCCAGAGGTCTGAAAGCCTTGCAGCTTTGGCAAACGGATGTAACGCACATCCCTGAATTTGGCCGGTTTAAATATGTGCACGTGTCCATCGACACTTTCTCCTCAGCTATGTGGGCTTCTGCACACACTGGAGAGAAAGGCCGTGATGCCATTGCCCATTGGAAATTAGCTTTCTCGGTCCTGGGCGTGCCGTCTGCTGTGAAAACCGCTAATGGTCCTGCCTACGCCTCACAGAAGGCGCGGCAGTTCTTGCACCTATGGGGTGTAGACCACGCTTTTGGTATTCCACATTCTCCTACCGGCCAAGCTATTGTTGAACGCGCTCATGGCACTTTGAAGCATGTTTTGGAAAAACAGAAAGGGGGAATGCATGGAGAAACCCCACAGAGCCGACTAGAAAAAGCTTTGTATACAATCAATCATCTCACAGTGCCACCAAATTCAAATAATCCTGTTATTCTGAATCATTTTCTCTCATTGCAGTCGTCAGGCGAGACGCACCTGCCTCGGGCAAAAGTCTGGGTACGGGATCTGCTCACCAACACTTGGGAAGGCCCGCATGAGCTTATTGCTTGGGGTCATGGGTATGCTTGCATTTCCACAGATATTGGGGTACGGTGGCTACCTGCAAGATGCGTTCGCCCTGACCTGCGGCACCAGAGACAGAACAGGCAACCTCCGAATGCTGACCAGAATGCAGATCATCAACCAAATGATCCTTCTGGTGATGACCAGGATACCGACCATCAGGCAGATGGTCCTTCTACAAGCAGAGACTGGGATGGTCCTTCCACAAGCAGAGACTGAACTTTAAGTTTCTTTTGTTATGGAGTCAGAAATTTAAGGCCCTTAAGGCTATATTAGAATCAATAACTGATGTAAATTTCTATTTAAGATTAATACCTGATAGAATTGTTATATAGAATTTTGTTTGCTAGATGTATTTCCTATGGCATCACTGGAGACTCTCTGCCCATTTTAAGGCAGCATCTGATTTGGGCTCTGTCTGGTAACTGGCCATTACCAGACCGACCCCTTATCAGCATCCGATTTAGGCTCTGTTTGGTAACTGGCCATTACCAAGCAGATCCCTTATGCTGCGTTTGTTCTCCCTTCTGCAAGACTACCCGCAGAGGTTTACAAACGATACCTTTTTGGTCTTTAAACAAAAAGGGGGAATTGTAGATGCTGTAAAGCTGCTAGCAGAGGAATTTTCCTAGGTTCTCACAATATTCGGTGAGAATCCTGCCTTTCTCACATGTGTTATGAGAAACAGTAGGATGGTTTTGTAAACTAGACTAACACCTAATGTTTTGATAAGTTTTGTTTATGGTACATTGTAAAAATATTTTGAAATAGGTGCTCTAGGACTTTAGCCAATCACCCTAGGAGATGGGTGATCACTGACCAATCGCCCGATGGGGCTAGGGTATATACAATGGGGTTGTAAATTAATAAAGTTGCTTCTTTTGCCTGCTCTTGCTGAATTTATGTGTTGCTGCATCTCTCTGCTCCCGGCATAAACAGCGACGTCTTAGGACCAACAAGGTCTCCCTGCAGGGCAGCAGAAATGGCAAGACCTCTAAAAGTGTGTCTTCAGTGTGGTGAGGCAACCAGAACAAAATCCGTACAACAAACCCCCTCAGCTCTGCTCTGCTATCAAGTGACTCGGAAGGGACAACTCTGCAGAGCTCTTGGCTATCCTGACTGGGTTTGATCTGAGATCCCCCCATGTTACCATTTCCCTCTGGCTGTAGGGCAGGTGTGACTCCTGCAGAGCCCCAGCAGAGCCCCTGCTCCTCAGGACAACCTCAGCCAGCCGCAGCCAGAGCCCATGAGAGGGACCTGCCAAAGAACAACCAGCTGACAGGGGAGAGGCAGTTGGGGGGTTTCCATGAGAATTGGGATAGGCTTTGCTCAGAGAATTCTGCCCTATTCTCACTGCCTTCTCCTCCTTAGACAGGACCCCATGCCCAGAGGCAGCAGATATCCAACAGCAGCTCCATCACCCACTTCCTCCTCCTGCCATTTGCACACACACAGGAGCTGCAGCTCTTGACCTTCTGGCTCTTCCTGGGCATCTACCTGGCTGCCCTCCTGGGCAATGGCCTCATCAGCACCACCATAGCCTGGGACCACCACCTCCACACCCCCATGTACTTCTTCCTCCTCAATCTCTCCCTCATCGACCTGGGATGTATCTCCACAACTGTGCCCAAAGCCATTGCCAATTCCCTCTGGGGCACCAGGGA
>JANVCC010006580.1:0-16809 GCA_025345505.1 Todiramphus chloris collaris | reverse complement strand
AGGGAGGAATACAGGAGAGCCTCCCTCAGATCAGCCAGGTCACACCATCCCTGTGATCGCTGACTCAGTGCAACTCTGCATTTTGAGACAAAAGGTGAAAAGTACACTGCGAGGAAGACTGGCGGCCTTCCTCCTGAAGACCCCGGCCCACGACCACCAGACAGCAGTGCGCAAGTGCCAAAGGGAGGAGACATATGATAATGAGTTCCTGGACCTGATTATAATAATCCAACCCCATATAATGAATATGTAGTTAACGCTGTTGGATATTCATGATTTAGTGTGATAAATGCCTGCCTGCTTGACATCTTGGTGTGCGTGTTGGTGGAGCACAGACTCCCCGCGCACCCAGCGCTGCTTGTTCATTCCCCATCACTAATAAATTTTTATTTTTTTATTTAAAGACTATTTTGGTCTCATTTATAACACTATTCCTGATATCTTTGCCTGAAAGCCCCTTAATTTCAAAATTACAAGCATTCGGTGCGGAGGGGGTTGCATTTCCATTACAAGCGGGTCTTCTGCCTTCCTTGGCAGACACCTGTCTTTCAAACCAAGACAGATTTGGGCGCCCAATGTGGGGCTTGAGGGCATCGAGAGGAAAGGGTGATAAAAGGAATAACAGTTCCTGGGTAATCTAATTTTGTGTGATGAATATTGCAACCTTGTTCGGCAGCACCATGTGGTCTGGCCTGACCCGGTTCACATGGCACGTGGTCGTGGCTGTGCTTCCTTCCCTTTGCAGCTCCTTTTCTAAACATGGATCCCCTGACTAAGGCTACTGTGGCTGTTATCCAGTTTGCACAGTGGGTTGATAAAGTGAGGGATTCATGGGTTTTCATGTTCTTCCTCTGGAGTGTGGGCACATGGATAAAGGGCTATCATACACTAAGCGTATGTTTCTGGGGTTATATGAAAAATGGTACCTTCTGTGAGGAAATAACACGGTGGGAACTTTTCTCCCAACCCTTCAACCAGTTCTTTGGGCCTACCCCACCGGCTTTTGAAGGGTTTAGATTTCCTCTAGATACTAGCCAAATGTTGTTGATAGGCCTGCTCTATTTAGCATTCAGATCGGCTTGGATAATTGTCCAGGTGCCCACCCCAGAGTCTAGGGGTGCTGCCCCAGAACCTGACACAGCCCCAGCAACTAGAGACCCTGCCCCACAGCCTGACCCTGCCCCACAGCCGACTTCAGAAACAGACCACCCGAGGTTAGTAGTGGTGCTGTTCAAGGAGATACGTGAGATACTGAGGGAATACACTTCCCCAGCTGATGGGAAACCCTCTCCCTGCCCCAAAAAGTGGGAGCCAGGTGGTGCAGCAGTGGAACCCACAGATGTTACAACTGTCCAGGTTCCAGCTGAACCACAAGGGCAGCCCCAGCCAGCAGCAGTCGCCCCTGTGCAGAGGAGGAAGTATAAGACCAAATCAGCACGCCCAGTTAATGATGACGGGGAACCAGGGCCCTCATAACCAGCAGGAGAGCCAGAGCCTGAAATCATCACTGAGTCCCTGTTGTATGACAGCCTCCGTAATCTGCGAAAAGACATTGTGCGACGGGGGCGTGAGGCTTATACAACCTGGTTACTTCGGGTTTGGGACCTTATGGGCAAAGGCGTGCAACTAGATGGGGGTAAAGCGAGGTATTTGGGATCCCTGACCCAGGACCCAGGTATAGATCAGGTATTTGTGAGGGAGCAAGGGCCCCTTTCTCTCTGGGAGCGGCTTTTAACAAGTGTGAGAGAAAGATTTGTTCATAGAGAGAGAATGCAGGAGTACCATCATAAAATGCAGTGGAAGACACTCGAGGAAGCAATCCAACAGCTAAGAGAAGTGGCAGTGTTAGAGGTACTCTTTGGGAGGGATGGACAACATGATAATGACCTCGACCAAGTCAGGTGCACAGGGCAGATGTTGTGCAACCTGGCAAAACTAGGGCCACAGCAGTATGCCACCTTCATTGCAACCATTAATGCTGAGGACAACCGAGAAACAGTGGGCTCCATTGCCAACAGATTCCGGTATTACGAGAGTATGGTCAATGGTCCAGTGAAGGCTCAGGTCTCTGCTGTGGTTAGGGACCTCAAGGAGGAGATTGTGGAGGAGGTAAGGAAGAGCATTTCCTGGGTGGAACCAGTGCGAGTCACAGACCCCAGAGTCAGAGCCCGATGTCCCCCATCTAGAGAGAGAGGGTACACCCCACGAGCTGAGCTGTGGTTCTTTCTGTGTGACCATGGGGAAGACATGAGAAGATGGGATAGGAAACCCACTTCTGTTCTGGCAGCACGGGTGCGTGAACTCAAAAGGGAAAACACTAACCAAACTGGTTCCGCCAGAATGAAAGTGGCCTCAGCCTCCCGTGACCGAGCTGCCAGGTACTACAGAAGGGAGGATGATATGTCAGATCCCCTAGAAGGAACCTCCTGCACATATGCCCAGGGAAGGAATGATAACCAGGGCTAGAGGGGCCCTGCCTCTGGCCAGGAAGAGACACGGGAGAATCGTGTTTTCTGGACAGTGTGGATCAGATGGCCTGGCACATCACAGCCACAGAAATATGAAGCTTTAGTTGATACTGGTGCCCAATGTACTTTAATGCCATCAGGACATGTGGGGGCAGAATCGGTTTCCATTGCTGGGGTGACTGGATGTCCTGGTTTGAGTGAAAACAGAACTAATTCTGTTCAGTGATTTTACTTTCCAGCTTGGTTCTTTTAATTAGCTGCACTTTCTGAAGTTAGCAGCCTGTTTTCACAGACAGTGTCTGCTCCTATCAGTGATAACACCTTATGTTTAGAGTTACTACCAAGGATTGGTATGCAGACCAAGGCCACTGCTGGGTCCTGTGTACCACACTGGGGGGTGCAGAGGGTGAAAGGCTGCACCTTCAGGGAGGAGCGGACAGGACGGGTAACTCTAAACTGACCAGCGAGGTATTCCATCCCATATACGCCATATTTGGTCTAGAGCTGAGGGACCCGAAGGGTCTCTGGGCTCTTCTCTCCCCTTTTGGACTGCTTTGACAGCTTTTGCTTGGCTTGGCTCGGGTCCTCTTTCGGTTCCTTCCTCGGAGCACCCAAGAAGGACTCTGTCCATCCTGCCTTCGATCCAATCTGCGTGTTCCTGAAACCGGTACCAGAATCCAGCTCCTCAACACAGCTCCCGTCTGCTGCGGGGCCCAGTCTGGGACTCCCCCGGAGCCTGCACAACATCAGTGGTGATGGTGATGTAATTACCATCAGGGGGGTTGGGTTCGATACTGGTTTTGTATATATTTGTATATATTCCATTTTTATTAATTATTATTTTCCTTTTCATTAAAGCTGTTCTAGTTTCCTTTTCTAATCTAAGTCTCTCTCCCTTATTCCCTTTCTCTTCCCCTTTGGGGAGGGAGGGGGGTTAACAGAGAGCGTCTGTTATAGGTTTAAGGGGCTGCCCTGACCCTAAACCACGACACTGGAGGATCACAGCAGCTGACCCTGGTGGAAGCTGAGGTGAGCCTGGCTGGGAAGGAGTGGCAGAAACATCCAATTGTGACTGGCCCAGAGGCCCCGTGTATTCTGGGCATAGACTTCCTCCGGAGCGGCTATTACAAAGACCCAAAAGGACTCAGGTGGGCATTTGGAATAGCTGCTGTGGAGGCAGAGGGCATTGAGCAATTGAACACTCTGCCTGGACTATCAGAGAATCCTTCTGCAGTTGGGTTCCTGAAGGTGGAAGAGCAGCCAGTGCCAATTGCTACCTCGACAGTGCACCGCCGGCAGTACCGCACAAATCGAGATGCCGTGATCCCCATCCACAAGATGATCCGTGAGCTGGAGAGCCAAGGGGTGGTCAGCAAAGCCCACTCAGCCTTCAACAGCCCCATTTGGCCTGTGCACAAGTCTGATGGAGAATGGAGATTGACAGTGGACTATCGTGCCTTGAATGAAGTGACTCCACCCCTGAGCGCTGCTGTGCCGGACATGCTGGAGCTCCAGTACGAGCTGGAGTCCAAAGCAGCGAAGTGGTATGCCACTATTGACATTGCCAATGCTTTTTCCTCCATTCCTCTGGCAGCAGAATGCAGGCCTCAGTTTGCCTTCACCTGGAGGGGCGTGCAGTACACCTGGAACCAACTGCCGCAGGGGTGGAAGCACAGTCCCACCATCTGCCATGGACTGATCCAGACTGCACTGGAAAAGGGTGAGGCTCCAGAACATCTGCAGTACATCGACGACATCATTGTGTGGGGGAACACGGCAACAGAGGTATTTCAGAAAGGAGAGAAGATCATCCAGATTCTCCTGGAAGCCGGTTTCGCCATCAAAAAGAGCAAAGTCAAGGGACCTGCCCAAGAGATCCAGTTCCTCGGGGTAAAGTGGCAAGACGGACGGCGTCAGATTCCCACCGAGGTCATTAATAAGATCACCGCAATGTCTCCACCCACCAACAAGAAGGAAATGCAATCTTTCCTTGGTGCCATAGGCTTTTCGAGGATGTACATTCCTGAGTACAACCAGATCGTGAGCCCTCTGTACCTGGTTACCCGCAAGAAGAACGATTTCCACTGGGGCCCTGAACAACAACAAGCCTTCACCCAGATCAAGTGGGAAATCGCTAGTGCGGTAGCCATTGGCCCAGTCAGGACGGGACCAGAGGTGAAGAACGTGCTCTACTCTGCAGCTGGGAACAAGGGTCTGTCCTGGAGCCTTTGGCAGAAGGTGCCTGGTGAGACTCGGGGACGACCAATGGGATTCTGGAGCCGAAGCTACAAAGGGTCCGAAGCCAAATACACCCCAACAGAGAAAGAGATCTTGGCTGCCTATGAAGGAGTCCAAGCTGCCTCAGAAGTAATTGGCACAGAGGCACAACTCCTCCTGGCACCCCGACTACCGGTGCTGGGGTGGATGTTTAAGGGAAAGGTTTCTTCCACGCATCATGCCACCGATGCCACTTGGAGCAAGTGGATTGCCCTCATCACGCAGCGCACCCGTATTGGAAACCCAAATTGCCCTGGGATCTTGGAAATAATTACAAACTGGCCAGAAGGTGAGACTTTTGGATTATCCTCTGAAGAAGAGGAGGAGCAAGTGACATGTGCCGAGGAAGCGCCCCCATATAATGAGCTACCGGAGAGTGAAAGACAATACGCCCTCTTCACTGATGGTTCCTGCCGAATCGTAGGTGCTGGCCGGAAATGGAAAGCTGCTGTATGGAGCCCCACACGACAAGTTGCACAAGCTACCGAGGGAGAAGGTGGATCGAGCCAACTCGCTGAACTCAAAGCCGTCCAATTAGCCCTGGACGTTGCTGAAAGAGAGAAGTGGCCAAAACTATACCTCTACACTGATTCATGGATGGTAGCCAATGCCCTGTGGGGCTGGCTGGAAAGATGGAAAAAGGCAAACTGGCAGCGTAGGGGAAAACCAATCTGGGCTACTGCTGAGTGGAAAGACATCGCCACTCGGGTAGAGAAGCTACCTGTGAAAGTCCGCCATGTAGATGCCCATGTCCCCGAGAGCTGGGCTAATGAAGAACATCGTAACAATGAAGAGGTAGATCAGGCTGTGAAAATAGAGGTGTCCCAGATAGACTTGGATTGGCAACATAAAGGCGAGTTGTTCTTGGCTCGATGGGCCAATGATGCCTCAGGCCATCAGGGCAGAGATGCTATCTATAAGTGGGCACGAGACCGAGGGGTGGATTTAACCATGGACAGTATCTCCCAAGTTATCCATGACTGTGAGACGTGCGCTGCAATCAAGCAGGCCAAGCGAGTGAAACCCCTATGGTATGGTGGGCGGTGGTCCAAATACAAGTATGGGGAGGCCTGGCAGATTGATTACATCACACTGCCTCAAACCCGCCAAGGCAAGCGGTATGTGCTCACCATGGTAGAAGCCACCACAGGATGGCTGGAGACCTACCCTGTGCCTCATGCTACTGCCCGGAACACCATCCTGGGCCTTGAAAAGCAGGTCCTTTGGAGGCATGGTACGCCCGACAGAATTGAGTCTGACAACGGGACTCATTTCAAGAACAGCCTTATAAACAGCTGGGCTAGGGAACATGGCATCGAATGGGTGTACCATATCCCTTACCATGCACCAGCAGCTGGGAAGGTTGAGTGGTGCAATGGACTGCTTAAAACAACACTGAAGGCACTGGGCAGGGGGACTTTCAAAACTTGGGAGATGCATTTAGCAAAAGCCACCTGGTTAGTTAACACCCGAGGCTCCACCAACCGAGCAGGCCCTGCTCAGTGTGACCCCTTGCAAACAACAGACGGGGATAAGGTACCAGTGGTACACATGAAAGGTATGCTTGGGAAAACTGTTTGGGTAAAGTCTGCCTTGAGCAAAGACAAACCCATCCGTGGGGTTGTTTTTGCACAGGGACCAGGTTGCACCTGGTGGGTGATGCAAAAAGATGGAGAGACCCCATGCATACCTCAAGGGGACCTCATTTTAAGGTGAAACACCCATGGCATTGCACTTGTATCCATATCTGCATGTATATATGTATATAATTAGGGGTAATGCATGTGTGTATATAGTTTAAAGGTTTAAGTTTACAAGACCACCTTAAGTTACACTTTATACATTCATACATTACCCAACCCCAATGTTCTAGTTCTGGGTGTTTGATACACAGGATTCTGTATGGAATGTAGTTTGACTTCAGGTTGGTCAATTGGTCTGTTGAGGAATGGCTTGAGAACAAGGGCCATGGCTCACCGCAAGATATATTAGCAGAAGCTAGGCATGAGGCCTAGCCCAGCTGCAGGGATAGGATGTCCTTGATGAGGAACGTTAGGATAATAATAGGATGCTTTGCTTAACAGAAAGAGGAGCTATGTAGCAGCTGGGACCACCAAGGGGTGGTCATAGGCAAAGTGTGACTTCTTGAATGGACCTTTGGGAACTATCATGAATATGTATAAGTTGTGTGTACTCCAATCAGCATGTATTAGTGATTAGCATAATACTATATAAGTAGCTGTGTGACAATAAACAAAGTTTGCCTATCAATCATATTGATTTCCTGCACTCTTCCCTCGCCCTTCTGCATTGGTCCTCTTTCTCTATGTCACAGGTGAGAGCACAAACCAGAGACACGGGGGCAATCTTGTATAGTCCAGATCCCCCAGACTGAGGTGGTATTGAATCTTCTTTCCAGAAGGCAAACTGTGTTTGTCTCAGGATTTGCCCAGGCTTTATATTAAACCACAAATGTAGGCTCGCTCTTGCCCACGGTTCCCATGGTATCTGCCTTGGTTCCCTTCTTTCAGGAAAGTTCATTTGTTGACTAGGTGAATTTTTAGGTCACCTGGGGTAAAGGTTATAGTCTAATTCTTGTGAGGTTCCACCGGTCCTTTAGTCCTGGTAGCATGAGTCCATCCACGCTCTGCCGTCCGGATTGCAGTCTCTGATCTGAAGCGGTTACCGCATATCCTGCTTTGTGGGTGCCTGGTCGAACAAAGCTGGTTCTGTCCATGTACCAGGAGTCTTCAGCATCTTCTAGCAGTTCCTCTTTCCAGTCCAGTCGGCTGGAATATCCCACCTCAATGGTCTCCAAGGAATCCTGTATCACTGGATCCCTGGGGGTCCTGCTGAGAAAAGATGCTGGATCAACAATGTTAGTAACCAGTATCTCCACATCAACCTGTTCCACCAGAATGGCCTGGTACCTAAGGAACCTCTGCGGTGATAACCAGTGTCCCCCTTTGCCTCCAATACCACAGATACAGTGTGGGAGACCAATACTGGAATCCTCTGGCCCAGTGTGAACTTTCGTGCTTCTTGGATGTTAAGCACTACTACAGCTATCGCTCTTAAACAACTGGGCTGTCCTTTACTAACTTCATCAAGTTGTTTAGAGAAATAGGCCACTGTCCTTCGATACGGTCCCAGATTTTGTGACAGAATTCCCAAGGCTATTCCCTGTTTTTTATAAGAGAATAACCAGAAGGGTTTGGTGGTGTCTGGTAACCCTAAAGCAGGAGCTCTCATCAGTTCCTTTTTCAACTGATTAAATGCTTGCTCAGCCTCCTCATCCCAAATGAGGCTCTTTGAATTTGTTTTTAAAAGTTCATAAAGTGGTTTTACCAAAAGTCCATAGTTGTATATCCACAAACAGCACCACCCTGTCATGCCTAAAAACATACGGAGTTCTTTAGCATTGTGTGGTCTGGGGGTCCGACAAATGGCTTTCTTCCTTGCAGACCCTAAGGTTCATTGTCCGGGGGGGATCTCATATCCAAGGTAGGTTACTTGCTGCTAAGCCACCTGGGCCTTCTGGGGAGAGACTCAATAACCATTTAGTCCAAGGAAATTCAGCAAACTGACTGTCCATCCCATACACGTCCCTTTTTTCAGTGGCTACTAGTAAGTCATCCACATACCGCAATACCACCCCTATTCCAGGAGGATATTCCCATTGTTCAAAGTCTTTGGCTAGTTGGTTCCCAAAAAGAGTGGGGCTGTTCTTAAATCCCTGTGGCAATACTGTGCATGTGAGTTGTATTCTCCCAGAATCCGGGTTTTCCCACTCAATGGCAAACAAGGGCTGGCTCTCCAAACTCAGGGGCAAGAAAAAGAAGGCATCCTTCAGATCCAATACAGTAAACCAAGACAATTCAGACATTAATTTAATTAATAATTTATATGGATTTACCACTACTGGATATAAATCCTCAGTTACCCTATTGATGGCCCTCAGATCCCGCACTATCCTATAACTCCCATCTGGTTTCCTAACCAGCAGGATAGGAGTGTTATATTCCAATTCACACTCTGTTAGCTTTTATTTCCTCAGGTACCCCAGCTTTGATGGGGGTGCTAATGAGAGCCAAGCTTAGGATTTTACTCAACTGTTCATTCCCTACTTTAAATTCTAGTTTTCCTTCTTCAAATTTTACCTCTGCTCCCAAGTATTACTTTAGCCAGTGGCTCCCTTTACCGTTACAAAGTCATCATCTAGCGGTATCAAGGCTTTATTTAAAACTGAATATGTTGCTCCTGTATCAATTAAAAATTCCATGTCTCTTCATTGTTCCTCTAGCCTTATTTTAACCAGTGGATCTGCTGGGGTATCTTCCCTAGGTCCCCATCAATCTTCTTCAAAATAAGCCTGCATCGCTCCTCTACCTCTCCCCCTTCTCTATGGGCATTAATTTTTCCAATGCCCTTTTCTCTTATAGTGTGCACATTGATCCCTCTGTACGAAATTTCTTCCTTTACCCCATTCTTTACACCTCCACCCTCCATTCCATTCCTTCCCTGCCCTGTCTGCATTTGTAAATAGCTTTTTCCAGACTCCTCCTTTCCCTTTCCTTTCAAACATTTCAACACTTCCTTGTCCTTCTTATGGTCCTTTTCCAAAGCCAAAACTAAGGGGTCTTATCGAGGCACATTTAATCCACATTTCCTCTGCCACTCGGGATGATTTCTAACTCAGTAAAACATAACTGAATATATTTCTTCATCTCATTTCTCATTTTCCTCCAAAATCACCATCAGCTCCACCAAAGCATCACATTCCAAGGCACCTCCTGCCAGCCACACCCCCCCCCCCTCAATCCATACAGTGGCCATACATCGGTACAATATCCCTCAGCCTTTCTACGGCTCAAGTTCCCTCCTGGCTGACCTCCCAGCTGCCTCCAATGTGCAAAAACGCACCCTAAGGGGTGCATTCCAACAGCAGGAGAATTGGGGCCATACTGAGCTGTAGCCTTCTGAAAATCCTGTATCGCTCGCCATGCAAAGGTGACATACTCACCCTGGCCCCCCTGAGCACTAGCACGAACAACCGGAAACGCCGTGGGTTCCCCCCTCTTCTAGTGCGGCAGTGCTGCCTCTCCTGGTTCCGGGAACGGTGATATTGAGTTACCAATTACCCTCCTGCAACGCCTATGCTTTCACTTGCTGACAGAAGTCAGCCGGATTGCCCGAGGCAGCAGTAACCTGAGTAGGGGGAAGGGTACGTTGCCAACCACGTCACTCCGAGCCCCCCCACAGGGGAGCTTCCGTCTGTGCCTCACCAGGCAATGTCGGTTCCGGGATAGCCTCCTTCCCCGCCCCTGCCCCCGCTCCAAGGTCCCACCAAGCATCGGGCTCTTCCGGCAGCAGCGGAGGGTACTGACAGGCTGCGTCATCTAGCAGGGGGCTCCTCCTCCCGGAAGCCACAGATGGCTCACTGCCCAAGGAAGGGGCCGATAGCTCAATTGGGGGCTCCTTTTCCGGGTTTGGGCACGCCTCTGTTTCAGGGGCTGGAACGTGGGGACAAGAATACTCCCGGACCTCACAGTTCCGAGGGTGTGGGTACTCTCGGTCCCCCCCTTCTTGGGGGTGCGGGTAGGAACAAGGCTTCATTGGTTTAGATCGCCCCGAGAGCCCCTCATCATCAGAATCAGCAATGAAAGGGTTCCTGGGCTTCCTCGGGAGGGAGCTATCAGTCTCAGGATCAATCGGATCGGCAACAGGCACGGTAATGGCACTAGTAGTCTGGGAAGCTTCTAACTTTTCAACTACGTCTTAGACACATAGACTCATAGAATAGTTTCAGCTGGAAGAGATCTTCAAGATCATCAAGTCCAACCCTACTCCTAGCCCTATCAAAAACCACTAAACCATGTCCCTAAGCAAAACATCTAACTGCCTCTTAAACACTTCCAGGGATGGTGACTCCACCACCTCCCTGGGGAGGCCATTCCAATGCCTGACAACCCTTTCTGTAAAGAAAGATATGTTCCAAGGGCAATGCGCAACTAGCTCAACATCTGTGACGTCTAAGGAGTGACTGATAATGGGGAGAGCCTCAAACCGAGTCCTTGTTCTCGAACCAGAAAACAACATAAACCAGCCTAAACCAGCCTTGAGGTTTGAACTTGAGCCAGGGACATAAAGAGCATGCACAGAAAAGTGAGGTGAAAAGTTTACGACGAGGAAGACTCTTTACTTCATCTGAGGAAGACTCTTACTTCATCCTGGGGACCCCTATCCACGACCACCAGACCACACTGCGCAAACGCAATTGAGATGCAAATGACTTTTGTGGTCATTATAATATGAAGCGAGGCTGGGCGGGGCTAGGTAATGAATATGTATAGTCCTATTGTGAAACTTAATGAATATGGAACATGTAACCCAATCTATACTGAGCTGAAAGCAGCTGGGGGCAGGCATGACTTTAGAGGAATTATCCCCCATGCGTCCCAGCGCTGGAATAAACACACCTACTTTACTACTTATTCAGTAGGGGAGTTTTTCCGTGTATCATTTGGCGAGCCAGCCAGGAGGAACTCTGTCCGGCTGCAGGATCGTCTGAGGAGCGGACATCCTAGGCGCGCCCCGGGGCTTTCCCGGAGGACCTCCGCCTCTCTGCTCGCTCCCTGCGGGGACAGACAGTAACCTGCTGGGACTACGGATAAACGGGATGGTTTGGATCTAGGGTGCCTGTCAGTAGTACGCGGGGCCAGGGTTGCTGATAAGCCGCGCAGAGACGCCTGGCGCACAGCGTAGTCCCTGTGTAGGTAACGGTAGCGCTTGCAAGCAGACAGCTACGGAAGCCGGGAAGGTACAGTCGCCGTCCGATAGAGCGGCCGCGAGCGACCCTGGCCTGGGTCGGGTGACTCCGGGGGGGGGTCCGCCAGACCTTGTTGAAAAATAAGTAAGCGGGACACTGAAGTTGAATGTTGTGGCTGCTGGTAGCTGTTTGATTGTTGTTGGATGGCTCAGATGTCTGTATGGATATTTGTGTGGATGGTGGTTGTTGCTGGACTGTTCTATGTGTATGTGGCTGGATGCTAGTTGGCTTATCTGTTTGTAGATCGGAGGTGCGTGTTACCGTGTATTGTTTGAGTGTGTTGTATGGAAGTATTTGTTTGGAGTGGTGCTAGATTATTGATTTCTGTGTTAATAAAATTGTCGTTAAGTGAAAAGTTAGAGCATTAAGATTTTGGAAAATTATATGCAATAACTTGTTTTTGTGGATCTACTAGAATTTTAATTTTTATTATGTAGAAATGCTGTGTGGGTATTAATACAGTGTAAAATTTGTAACAAGAGGTGGTATTGTTCTTTTGCCAAGCGACAGAGCTTATGCTCTCAGTGTTATCGGAGACACTTTAGTGTGGTTGATTTTGAGCCTGACATCTTAAAGTTGGTGTGTGGGAAGTCTCATTTGGTACCTGTGGTTTGGGAGGTTCGGGAAGAAAACTGGCCCTGTGGGGGATGAATACATTGTGGTAAAAGGAGCAACTGGCCACTCTGAAAGAGCATGTTTTTTGCAAACCATTGAAATAGAAATTTGGGAAACAATGGGGTATTCACAAGATTTATATTCACCCAACTCTCCAAAAGCACTTTGGGAATGTTATAAACGAGACCAAAATTGTCTTTAAATCAAAAAGGTAAAAGTCACAGGGCTGGTGTGACCTGGCTGATCTGAGGGAGGCTCTCCTGTATTCCTCCCTGTCTTGGAGTTAGCTTCCCTTATCTACAAAGACCAAGACTACACAAGACAGGCTGCAGGATTTATGAGAACCTTGATAACCCTCAAGGCTATGTGAGACAGGCTACAGCTTACAGTTATGTGAGGCAAAACACAGTTTGCGGCTATGTAAAACTAGCTAAAGTTTACAAGGCTACTAAATTAGGATTTATGATGACATTTACAACTCAGGCCTCGGCCAGGCCTGTATCTGGTGGAAGCAGGAATGATGTCCTGGAGGGCCGAGTCCCCACCAGGGCAGAATACATTTGGTACCTTTCCATACCTGATTTGGTGCTTTTATTAGAGCAAACCATCTTAAGCGACTGGTTTACCTGTTCCCTTTTAACAACAACTCTATCCTGTGTTAGCAAATCCTTATACCTTGTTAACGTGTTTAACACCAGAATTAATTTGGCTTACTGTTTTAGATTTAAAAGATGCCCTCTTTTGCCTCCCTCTCCATAAAGTCAGCCAGAAATTTTTGCATTTGAATGGAAGAGCCCTAAGAGTGGGTGCAAAACTCAGCTCACATGGACGGTGTTGCCTCAAGGATTTAAGAACAGTCCCACTCTGTTTGGAGAACAACTTGCAAAAGATCTAGAGTCCTGGGAAGCCCCACCAGGAGAAGGAAAGCTATTGCAGTACGTAGATGACCTTTTACTAGCTACCCGGACAGAGGAAGCCTGCGTAGCCTGGACGGATGGTGCAGATTATGGATTTATAATTATGGACTACTTGTGAAACCGCTATACGAGCTCATTACAAAGAAAAGCCAAGACCTCCAGTGGACAAAAGGGGCCACATGGGCCTTCAATCAGGTAAAATTTGGCCTCATGTCAGCTCCAGGACTTCCAGACCTGAGTAAACCATTCTTTTTATTTCCCCATGAGAAACAAGGGATTGCCTTGGGAATACTAGCACAGGACTTGGGCCCATACCGATGGGCAGTTGCTTATCTCTCCAAGCAGCTAGATGCAGCAGCTAAAGGATGGCATGGGTACCTCAACAGTTGTGACAAATATCCAAGAAGCACGCAAATTCACCCTGGGCCAGAATCCCACATGGTGTCCGCAGTGCTAGAAGTGAAAGGCGGGCACTGGCTCTCCCCACAAAGGTTCTTGAAATATCAAGCCATCACGGTGGAACAAGATGATGCAGAAATAGTGGTAACTAACATTGTCAACCCAGCTTCCTTTCTCAGTGAAATCAAGGGGAACCGGTAAGCCACAGTTGCCTGGAGACTATCGAAGCCACTTACTCCAGCCGTCCGGACCTGAAGAATACCCCTTTCGATGGTGCAGAAACCTGGTTTACCAATGGGAGCAGCTATGTCATCAGTGGAAAACGACATGCTGGGTATGCAGTTACCACCTGCCAGGAGGTAACAGAATCTGGACCCCTGCCAACAAACACCTCTGCACAAAAGGCTGAAATAATTGCCCTAACCCATGCCTTAGAGATAGCAAAAGGAAAGAAAATAAACATCTATAGAGACTCAAGGTATGCATTTGGGGTTGTACATGCACATGGAGCCATTTGGAAAGAAAGAGGACTGTTAAATTCACAAGGGAAACACATCAAATATGCACAAGAAATAATACGACTGTTGGAAGCAGTCCAGTTACCTGAGAAGGTAGCAATTATGCACATTAAGGCACATCAGAAGGTGAGCTCAGAATTGGAAGAAGGAAATGAACTGGCGGATAGAAAGGCAAAAGAGGCAGCAAAAGGTGAGGTAATAACATCCCAGATGGACAACTTTCCCTAGAGGGTAAGCCGATATATAACAAAAAAGAAACTGATTCAAGATAAAGGGGGAACATTTAACCAAGAGGGATGGGCTCTCACTGCAGAGGGAAAATTGGTTATTCCCTCCCCTTTGCTATGGTCACTAGTAAAAGGGGAGCATCAGAAAATGCACTGGGGAATAAATGCTTTATATAAAATTATTTAATTGGGAAAATTATTGCTAGAAATTTATATGAAACAGTTGTGCAGGTAACCTGACAGTGTGATCTTTGCCTCCAGACTAATCCTAAAAATATCCCCAAACCAAAAATGGGTCAAATTGGAAGGGGCCATGGGCCTGGACAGCCATGGCAAATTGATTTTACAGAGCTCCCAAGAAAAGGGGGGGGGTATCGATACTTGCTTGTATTAACAGATACTTTTTCAGGATGGCCAGAAGCTTTTCCTACTAGAACCGTTGAAGCTTGGGAAGTAACCAAAGTATTACTACAAGAAATAATACCGCACTTCCGAGTTCCAGCCACAATATCTTCAGACAGGGGATCACATTTTATTTCAAGGGGGGTACAACAAATTAGCCATCATTTAAGCATAGATTGGGAACTCCACACCCCGTACCACCCCCAGTCAAGTGGTCAAGTAGGGAAAATAAATCATTTGATTAAACAGCAAATTGTGAGACTAGGGCAAGAAGCTAACCTACCCTGGCCGCAATCTCTTCCACTTGCATTGTTACAAATTTGGACTAAACCCAGAATTAAGGAAAAACTAAGTCCCTTTGAAATACTTTATGGGAGACCATATGGGATACAAAAAGGAATATCTACCCAAATGGGGGAAGAGATGTTAACCTCCTATATGATTGCTTTAGACAAACAGCTTAGAGAAATTGAAAAACATGTGGCTGGAACCCGATGTCGAGGCTTAGATGGTCCTGTACATGACATTCAGCCTGGAGATTATGTATATGTTAAGTCTCTTACAGAAAAAACTCTGGAACCACAGTGGGAAGGACCATTCCAGGTACTTCTCACCACTTACACTGCGATTAAGATCAGAGAACAGAGTGCCTGGATCCACCACACTTGAGTCAAAAAGGCTCCAGAAGCCCCTTGGAAAGTGACCCCTGGCGATGATGAACTGCAACTGAAGTTTACCCAAACAAAATGAAAATGTTGTGGTGGCATGCAAGTATAACCCAGAAGATTGTTTTCTTTATAGTCATAATTGTAGCCTTAGGTTGGGAAGTTAGAGAAGACATATGGTCCCAAGCTTTTATGAAGTATACTGGAGTCATGGGGAAAAGTTCTGATTTAAAGGATTTAAACCTATCGACTGTGGTCATGCATGGAAACCAAGTCTATAAAAAGCAAGAATGGGAAGAACATGAAAATTGGCAGCTTCAGGGAACTGTAGGAGAAGAAATCAAAATAGGATGCTGAATGGTTAACGGAACTGCTTATAAAAAGTAACCCAAATTAGTGTTTCAAACATTGCTAACGAGAAATACATTAAACTCTGTGATAATCCAGGTGAAGTAGATTGTTGGTATAATTTTACATTAGTACAGACAGTCCAAGTAGTATGTCTTTGGGTCGAAGACAGTGAAGGACTCTCATTCAGATTTCAGATAAAGATCATGCTAAGACCTTATATAACCGATACAAGCACTCAAATCACACTACCTGTTGCACTTAAGCTTGAACCTAAGATTTATGAGATTGGCCCTTATATAGTGAGCAACACAGACCACCAATTGTTGATGTTTAATCCAGAGTGGTCTCTTAAGCATGTAGAATTACTAATGCAAACTAATATTTCTGAAATTCAACCATCCTGCTCCCCTTTAAAACAAACATCCTTTGAAGGGTGGACAACCTGTCTGCAAAAGCAAACACCCCTCAAAAGCAGAATGCGGAGAGATTTGACTAGTATATTTGGAACAGGACTGGGAGTCCTAAATGGAATTGATTCAGAGATACTAATGAATAAATTGGCCATGACAGCCAGCAACCTGGTCAAACTAAAACAGCCCCTACAATCATCCCTATTAGCATTAGGAAACAGCCAGTGGAAAATCTCAAAAACTCCCAGATTTTGCAAAAACCAACAACCAGGATCACAAATTGATATTAAACACACTTGGTGTAATTCAAGACAATGTAACATTAGCCCTTTAGTTGTATACAAGCCCAACTATGGTTGCAGACAACAGCTTCCTTAATTATAAGGGAAGGAAATTAAGGTGTTTTCCCTATTGAAATCCGAGAAGCTGTTTGGAATAATGCTACTGAGTTACAAAGAAAGCTCCAATACTGGTGGACCTTGGTAAATTTCACCTATGATCCCATTACTAACATAGCAACTGCCTTTGTGCTTACTATACATAATGCCACAGTTTCTGCAATTCATCCTGTTGTTGCATTGGGACTAGACCATAAAGAAACAGTCTTTTATCCCTCTGAACATAGAGTATGGGCTCAGATGGTACAAGAAAAATGGCAAATGGTAAATTTAGAATCTTGCATCACACAGGAACAACAAGGATTTATTTGTTAAAGTAATACACTTGATGCC
>JANVCC010006576.1:0-13045 GCA_025345505.1 Todiramphus chloris collaris | reverse complement strand
GGTTGTAAATTAATAAAGTTGCTTCTTTTGCCTGCTCTTGCTGAACTCATATGTTGCTGTGTCTCTCCGCTCCCGGCATAAACAGCGACATCTTTCCAGAGGATTGTGGGTGATAGGGCATGTGATACACCCAGTCAATGCTGTGTTTCTTGGCCCAGGAGTCTGTGAGGTTGTTTTGGAAATGAGTCCCAGTCAATATGGATTTATTGAGACTAATAATGTCAAATCAAGCTAATTTCCTTCTATGATGGCTTAAAAGCCTTGTAGAGGGACAAGAGACAGTAGATGCAATAAGTCTTACTTTAGGAAGGCTATTAACTGTCTCTGATGACCTTTTAACAAGTATGTTACAGAAATAGCCTAGGAGGGAGCTACTCATGAGACTAAAGTATCACTTCCTCTCCAAGGCTTCCAAGTATGTGACTCATGCCCAAGAGGCCCCACTGTACAGTAAATTACCAGAAAATAAGAAACTATGTGCTCTGTTTACTGATAGGTCCTGTCATATTGTGGGAAACAATCAAAAGTGGGAAGCTGCTATATGGAGTCCCACACAACTAATTAAAAAGGGTCCTGGTCCATTCAGAGCCCATTTAATGTCAGCCCCATGTGGGCCCAGCTATTACAAAAAGTAGGTTTTGCTATGCCCATTCTGTTTTCTTCACATCTCCCTGAAGATGTAGCTATAGTTACCACCAAGCCCCCTTGTGTCTGGGTACTTAGAAATCCCCATAAGCTTGGGCAAAAGGGCACTGACCAAAAGTACCTTGAAGTACTGAAATCCTGTCTGGCCCTGAGCATTGCCCAACAGGCAATCCTCAGAGTCCCAACATCCCCCCACCATGCCACATATCCTTCCATTAGAGGTGAGGGCTCAAGAGCCCCACTTGCCATTCCATGAACTGGAAATCCAGAAACTGGACAACCCTCTACACCACCTCCCAGCTTTGCGCTAGTCAGATTTATCAGACATGCAATTAACATCATAGGGGGAAGCCAGTCGAAATCCACCGATCCCTCTGAGGTGGCATGGAGGGTGAGGCTTATAGGGACTTCTGATCCAGAGGTAGATGTCACTATCAATGGTAAACTGCATTTACATTGCCTCATTGATACAGAAGCTCAAATTTCTGTCATGAAGAGATCACACCAGAGGGGAGCACTTCCCTCATAATCTGCAGTAGTCCATTGTTGCTGTTTATACCGGGAGCGGTGAGATGCAGCAACATATAAATTCAGCAAGAGCAGGCAAAAGAAGCAACTTTACTAATTTATAACCCCGTTTTATATACCCTAGCCCCATAGGGCGACTGCTCAGTGATCACCCATCTCCTAGGGTGATTGGCTAAAGTCCTACAACACCCATTTCAAAATATTTTTCCAATGTACCATAAACAGAACTTAGCAAAACACCAGGTGTTGGTCTAGCTTACAAATACCATCCTAGTGTTTCTCATAACATGTGTGAGAAAGACAGGACTCTCACTGAATATTGTGAGAATCTGAGAAAATCCCTCTGCTAGCAGCTTTTCAGCATCCACAATTCCCCTTTTTTGTTTAAAGACCAAAAGGGTATTGTTTTTAATCCTCTGCGGGTAGCCTTGCAGAAGGGAGAACAAACGCAGCAGAAGGGATCTGCTTGGTAATGGTCAGTTATCAAACAGAGCGAAATCAGATGCTGTGGGAGTGGGAGTTGGAACCCGAGTAACGACGTAACCTCAATGTGAGTATGGTCGTTCTCCTTTATTAATAGTACACACCGTGTTTATATAGTCTAGCAAAAAAGCCACATGTGCAAACAAACTTATTATTGGTTACAAGTTCTCGGCCACCATGCAAGTCCTCCTCTGGATTAGTGGTCAGCTATTGTTCTCGTGGTTACACACAACTCCGTCTGCAGGACTTGGATACTCCCTTCGTTACTCCCTTCTTTACTCCCTTCTCAAGGACGTTCAAGGGCAAGGCACGTCCTACCTCTCAGAAGCTAAGGGAACGTCCTCCATCTTAGATATCAGGGGAAAGACTGGATTGGTCACTCCAAGAAGTTCATGTCCTCCTCTGGCACGCAGCCATTCCTCCACAAGATGCTGCTTGGAAGTGGGCAGAGAGACTCTCCAGTGATGCCATGGGAGATACATCTAGCAAACAAAATTCTACATCACAATTCTATCAGGTATTAATCATAAATAGAAATTTACATCAGTTATTAATTCTAACATAGCCTTAAGGGCTTTAATTTTCTGACTCCATAACAAAAGAAACTTAAAGTTCAGTCTCTGCTTGTGGAAGGACCATCTACCTGATGGTCGGTATCCTGGTCATCACCAGAAGGATCATTTGGTTGATGATCTGCATTGTGGTCAGCATTTGGAGGTTGCCTGTTCTGCCTCTGGTGCCACAGGTCAAGGTAAACGCATCTTGCAGGTAGCCACCGTACCCCAGTATCTGTGGAAACGCAAGCATACCCACGACCCCAAGCAATAAGCTCATGCGGGCCTTCCCAATTGTTGGTGAGCAGATCCCTTACCCAGACTTTCGCCCGGGGCAGGCGCGTCTCGCCTGAAGACTGCAATGAGAGAAAATGATTCAGAATAACAGGATTATTTGAATTTGGTGGCACTGTGAGATGATTAATTGTATACAAAGCTTTTTCTAGACAGCTCTGTGAGGTTTCTCCATGCATTCCACCTTTTCGTTTCTCCAAAACACGCTTCAAAGTGCCATGAGCTCATTCAACAATGGCTTGGCCAGTAGGAGAATGCGGAATACCAAAAGTGCGGTCTACACCCCATAGGTGCAAGAACTGCCGCGTCTTCTGTGAGGCGTAGACAGGGCCATTATAGTTTTTCACAGTAGTCAGCACGCCCAGGACCGAGAAAGCCAATTTCCAATGGGCAATGACATCACGGCCTTTCTCTCCAGTGTGGCACAGAGATCTACAATATTCTGTACGATGACCTGGCCTACCACACCTCTTGCACTGTTGGGTCCCTGTGTTTTCCTTTTGCCTCGGTTTAGCCATTTTCCGTTTGCTCCCAGCTTTGGACTGCTTCGGTTCACGATCAGAAGATGCGTGAACAGATGGCATAAACGCAGACAAAGTAGACCTTTTATGGTTTCCAGACCCCACCCTAGTGCAGGCTTCAACCATGTCTGTGAGTGTAGTCTCCCCTGGTAGAGCATCTATGATTTTTCTACACTCATCACTGGCATTGTCTCTTGCTAATTGTATGCACATCATCTGCCTTAACGAGTCATCTTCAAACTGCTTCTCAAGGGCAGCAGCAACCTTTTCTACAAAGAGTAAAAATGGCTCTGTCTGCCCCTGACATATCTTTGTATACCGTATTTTAGGAGCAGCTATTTCCATGGTCTTCAATAGAGCTCCCATGCCAACTTTCTGAGCTTGCTCTAGGATTTGAGGGGGCCATGTGTCCTGGACATGAGGATTAGAGAAGTGATCATTCCCAGAAGGGCATCTACTCCAGCTTCATGTCTAACTTCAGTGGAAGGCAACTGCTTATTCTGTAGTGCAACCTTATCTGCCATCTTTATCCAGATACTCTCAAAAAATACAAATTGTACAGGTTGAAGCTAAGGTTTTGCTAAGTTTGAGCTAAGTGCTTAATATCAAATGGAGCAAGCAGATCAGTATTCAGCACTCTAAGAAGTTGCATGAGTTCAGGAGAATCAAGCCCATATTGTGCCACTTTGGATTGTAAATCTTGTACAAGCCTCCATGCAATAACTTCATGTTTATCATTTTGACCTGTATTTGGGACAGCCTTAAACACAGGAAAGGCTTGGACATCCCCTTGTGGGGTGTTACTATCACCTTGAACTAGTGGCACACCCTCTTGAGGCGTTATAGCAACCTCCTGATCCTGCATATATTCCCCTGTTCTGTCTGGCAGTACCACTTCGTCTAATAGATCCCAGTTCCCTGACTCTACAGTCTGCAATTTAACTGAATCCCAGAAATGCCTGCAGTTTCGTGGACAGACAGTTACAGTAGTCTCTGGGAGTGTCAAAGGATGGCTCTGTAGCAACCACTTCTTCCACCGCCCAGAGGGGGGCAAGGTACAGGTGCTGGGCTAGAGGGTGATACTGCGGTGGAGTTGTGCAGGTGTGTAGAGAGAACATGGTTAATGACAAAGTCCCAGTGACATCATGAAACTGCATGCCTGGAAGCACTGGGTGAGGTGCTAAGTGCTGGACAAGTGTGGCAATCATCACCAGATCAATATCTGGTGGTATCTGTGGTGCCTGGAGGAGTGTGAAATGGGGCGGAGGCCTCATGGTCCCGGTCTTCCGATGATTTAACCCTAAAACAAAAGAAGCCACTGCCTCTGCCCATGCAGGTGTAAATTAACGGACTTTGCAACATTAACCTGAGTGATAACATTGTGTATAGTCATCCCCTCTCGCAGGTACACCCGGTGATGCAATGTAAAAAATCGAGTATAAATATCACCTCCAAGTCAGATCCAAATTGGGACAGGGTGGACTCGGAAATCTACTGATGACAGGATGGGTTGACGAATCCGCTCCTTCGCCAACCCCCCCACTTGGGACACCGTGTGGGTAAGATTTACCTCAGCCAACACTGAGAGACATTCTCCCCGGGTGTATTTATATTTTCCTTTTCTTCTCAGAAGCATTATATAAGCCTCTCTGAGTGTATCTCGTCTTGACTTTACTGTTTTCTTGGTCTGTTGTGTTGTTATGGTCAAAATTGGTGATTTTGTGTGTGTGTGTGTGTGTGTGTGTGCACCTATGTTTAGAGTGTTAGGAATTTCAGCTATACCCGTAGTTTAATTTTAATCCGGTAATCCAAAAGAACCTGTATATGTTGCGATAAATAAACAATTACTATTTGCCTCCTGATCTGCGTCTGTCGCATATTCGGTGCCGGACACACAAGGCTGGATTTACTCCCCTCTTTTCACAACAAGGGGTGGCAAGGCAGCTGCCTGTCACAGTGCAGTTTGGGGTGCTGCCGGCTATGCTGGCATATCCTCTCAAGGAACTGCCTCTGCCACCGTGTTCGTCAGTTCGGCCAGTGGTGCTGGAGCTGCCGCCTCCGCCTCTACCGGGACCGCCGTTTTTTCGGCCGCTGTTGGTTTCGCCGCGGGACCCGTCTCCACTTTCGCGTTCGGGATTACT
The DNA here is from genome assembly GCA_025345505.1 of Todiramphus chloris collaris. NCBI lineage: Eukaryota > Metazoa > Chordata > Aves > Coraciiformes > Alcedinidae > Todiramphus > Todiramphus chloris. The sequence continues at coordinate 7,879 of JANVCC010006576.1, read as the reverse complement.
GCAGCCGGCACTTCCGGCCTGGGTTGGCCCGGCACGGCTCTCTCAGTGGCTGCCTGCAGGAACGCCTCCTGCAATCCTGCTAGCTGCTGAGACATCTTCAGAAGCTGCTGCGATATGTCCAGCAGCATGGCAAGCTGTTGTGATATGCCTGGCAGTAACGCGAGGTATTGTGGCAGTTCCTGTAATGCCGCCAACTGTCACGTTAAAAGGTCAATCATGGGTGGCTGCACCTGCGCATTAAAACACCCACATAGGGGCACACACGCAGAACTGATGGGCGCTGTGGGAGCTTGCGAAAAACTCGAGGGTCCCACAAGTGTAGCGGGTGCACGCACCGAAAAGCAAGTTGCTGCCTTGGAGCTCCTGGTCACTGTTAAACTGGATCGGGCAACCGGAGGTGCTGTGGGAATGACCATCACTGTTATATTTGCCAAAGGTAGTGGCACAGAGGAGGCCAGAGCTGCTGGGCTAAGGAGCAAGGGGCGCTCCAAGGCATCTCTCTGTCTAAGCATTTCCGCGAGCTGCTCTGCAGGCGTAGGGTATTTAGGGGGAACATAATCACGGGGCAAGGCGTATTGCCACTGAACAGGCAGTAGGACCAGCACCGGATCCGGCGGGGCCGGAGACGGCTCCTCGGTGCGGCTGCCACCAGCTGCTACCCTTAGTTCAGTAGAGTCCTGCTCACCAGCATCCCCCTTAGCGGCATCCCCCTCAGCGGCATCCCCCTCTGAAGCAGACACCCCTCCCCCGTAACCAGCTTTAAGAGTTTAGAAGCATAGCAAATAAATATTTCAAGTGCAAACCAAGTCTAGCAGTGTGTTGTCCCCGTAGGGGACTCATGCCAGAGCCTGTCGCCCAGCATCTGCCACAGCTCTAAATTGAAGGTGGTGTCAGAGTCTGTGGAAAAGCCGTGGTCAGCTGCCCATTGCAAAAGACCGCGGAGGGCGTTCTCCGAAACAGCACCCTCTGTGACGGACAGGAAAACCTGCCAGGCCGACAGCACCACACCTCATTTCAAGTCACAATTCCCCATCTTGGCAGGGTTTTTCTAATACCCCGGCACCTGGACTGGTCCTGGCCTCGAACCTCGGGGCAGCGGGTGGGGGGGGGGGGGGGCGTTTGCATACCTCCTGAGAGCTGCGCGGCTTGGTTCGTTGCATGTAGTACACGTCTTGGGTCACCAAATGTCACTGTTTATACCGGGAGCGGAGAGATGCAGCAACGTATAAATTCAGCAAGAGCAAGCAAAAGAATCAACTTTATTAATTTACAACCCTGTTTTATATACCCTAGCCCCATAGGGCAATTGGTCAGTGATCACCCATCTCCTAGGGTGATTGGCTAAAGTCCTACAACACCCATTTCAAAATATTTTTCCAATGTACCATAAACAGAACTTAGCAAAACACCAGGTGTTGGTCCAAGTTACAAAAACCATCCTAGTGTTTATTATAACATGTGTAAGAAAGGCAGGATTCTCACAGAATATTGTGAGAACCTGAGAAAATCCCTCTGCTAGCAGCTTTTCAGCATCCACAGTCCATGGGTTAAGAGGACCGTCCTCAGCCCTTCCCATAGTCACAGTCAAGTGTGACTTCCCTAATGGACGCACCACCTGAGGATCTGCAGTTTTGGGAGATACTAACATCCAAGGTATGTGTATTGGGCCTGGCTGGCTTGGAGTTAACTTTCCTCATTGCAGCTCCAAGTGCAGCCTCATAGCAGTCACACTTGACATCCCAGGTTTTACCATCCAGCAGCAGTTACGGTTCAAGTCCCACTTAGGACTTACACCTGCTTGATTTCATAGACAGTGCTCTGCATGCTGTAACACTTCCCTGTTCCATGACTGGATCATCACCACCACCTGGTTGGCTGAGTGCCTGGGACCTTCAAGGCCGGTAAGGAGGGGAGTAGTTGGCCTGGCACCCAAGAACCTTGAGGCCAATAGGGAGAGGGAGAAGAAGTCTGCCTGGTGCACATAACCTTCAAGGCCTGATGAGGAGGGTAAAGGGGACCTTTACATAACCCACTCGGTCACAGAGAATAGCCGTTGGCTTTATAAAATGGCATTAGTTATGCTAGCCATATTACCAGGGGTCTGGAGCAGAGGGTACTGGTCACACATTTTAAGAGAAGAAGACAACTGTTGATGGTGTTTAAAAGAAAATGTCTCTCCATCAGGAGCAAGTTCAAGGCTGTGAAAAGCGAATAGCAGAATCAGTTAAGTGTTGGTCTTGAGGTAGCATCCCTATTCTCAGTTCATCTTCTTGACTAGCTCAAACTCTGCACACTGACTTTTGTTAACCCCTCTAATTTGTGGTCTTGAATTCTGTGGTAGGGGTCAGGTGCCTAGAAACAAGGTGTGTGGAGATGTATATAGCTGTTATATCTGCATCCTTCTGAGAATATTGTCTGTAATTATTTATGTGCACCTGTCTGAATACCGGAGTTCTGTCCTTAAAAATAAATTATCTGCATTACTGAGTACAATGTGACAACTTGAGAACTTGCCACTCTCCACATTTTCTGACATCTGCATTGCAATTTCCCAAGATGGTACAGGAAGATCCTGTACCTTATTTGTTCTGCAGTAATGATCACAAACGGGAAAATAGATTCCTACCACAACTATGGGTGGTTTTCTTAACTAGAAGATATCTCATTAGGTTTCTGTGAGACAAAAAACCCTGGCTTTATTCAGACCAGCTTTTTCACCGATACATTTTTAATATTAAGAAAACTAGCTTGAGAAAGAACTTCTAGAACCTACTTTATAGTTACAGCAAAGACTTCTTAATTAAAGGTAGAAGATCTTTCCCATTTTAAACTTGATTTTGACCTTCCAAAAAGATAAAGAATCCAAAATGCTTGTCAGGAGTGAAGAAGTCTAGCTCACCTAGCTTTTTTAAGCGGTCTACAGTGTTATATATATTTTAAATATCAATTTGCTAATACAAGAGCTACTAATCTGATGTATTGACCTTCAGAGATGGATTTTGCTTAGCTGAAGTGCAGGAAGTTTAATTATATAGAAATGTTTTTTGTGAATGGGTTAAGATTTTATGGCCTATGTGAAAAGTGTTCATCTTTTTCTCCTTAAACTTACATTTTATAATTAAAACTGTCTAGTCTTTTCCTCAAAAACACAGTTAATTTTGGTTGAGTAGCATGGAAATATAGGGAATAAAGGAGAGAAGTGAAACAAATTTTACTTTAGGGAAGGAACATTTCCATAAAACTTTCCATCATGTACAGTTCCTCCTACTAGATCTCTCAAATGCAATTAAAACCTACAGGAGTCAATACTGACCTCAGAAGGGTTTGGATGAGATCCTTTGTCCTGAGCTTGTAGGTGATCTATCAGGGAAGACAGACATTTTTGTTCCATTTCCTCAGTCGTCTTTCTTACACAGACGCTAGCAAGAAATCATCTATACACTTCTGATATTTTCCTCTCTTCTCCATTCTTCCCTTCTCCATATATAAATGGAAATATCTCATTTTTCCCCATATTTTCCTGGCTTCACAGAGTCACAAAATGGTAGGGGTTGGAAGGTAACTCTGGAGATCATCTAGTCAAAGCCCCCTGCCAAAGCAGGTTCGCCTAGAGCAGGTTGCACAAGAATGCATCCAGGAGGGTTTTCAAAGTCTCCAGAGAAGGAGACTCCACAACCTCTCTGGGCAGCCTGTTCCAGTGCTCTGTCACCCTCACAATAAAGAAGTTTTTCCTGATGTTGAGGTGGATCTTCCTGTGTTCCAGTTTATGATCGTTGCCCCTTGTCTTATCACTGGGCACTACTGAAAAGAGGCTGTCCCTATCCTCTTGACAACCTCCTTGCAGATATTTGTAAACATTAATAACATCCCTGTGGAGACCTGGACCATTGAGTCCAGTACAGAAAATATTATTGCACCTGTTGGGTGCAAGCCCTGGGAACATTAACTGCAAGGCTTAAGCTATGATAAAGGGAAGCTGGGTTGTTAGACGAAGTTAATATTTGTACCTCGTAAGGGTTTTGTTAATTCACGTGTATCAGTGGAATTTACTGGGACTAGGGGCACTGGGGTATGTAAGGCGTGTGTGAAGTAGCAATAGAGGTCTTCCTTTCTGCACCAAGACAGAATCCGTGAATCAATCTCCATAAATGGTGCCCCATGTGAGGCAGGGTGACTAGGATCGTAGACAATCGGACTGGTGGCGACGCCCGCAGAACATAAACGCCGTTGAAAGGAAGCAGGAGTTGACAGCAATCACCTTCGTGGAGTGAGTGAGGTGAACTGCAGGGATGATGGGGGCTGGGATGTCCTCGGAGGAACGATTGGTGCTTGGACTTATGGAAAACCTGTTACAGAAGAACAATGCACACGTTAATTCACATGATCTTAGGCACATTTTAAAGTGGGTATCTGTTGAGGTGCCTGAGGTTACTGAGGTATAGTGTACTATTGGAGTACTGTATCCAGTTCTGGGCACCCCAATTCAAGAAAGACAGGGAGCTACTGGAGACAGTCCAGCACAGAGCCACTAAGATGATTAAGGGAGTGGAGCATCTCCCTTATGAGGAGAGGCTGAGAGAGCTGGGTCTTTTTAGTCTGGAGGAGACTGAGGGGTGACCTTATTCATGTCTATAAATATGTAAAGGGCAAGTGTGGGGAGGATGGAGCCAGGCTCTTCTCGGTGACATCCAGTGATAGGACAAGGGGTAATGGGTACAAGCTGGAGCATAGGAGGTTTTGGGTAAACATAAGGAAAAACTTCACGGTGAGGGTGACAGACACTGGAACAGGCTGCCCGGGGAGGTTGTAGAGTCTCCTTCTCTGGAGACATTCAAAACCCGCCTGGACACGTTCCTGTGTGACCTGCTCTAGGTGGCCCTGCTCTAGCAGGGGGGTTAGACTCGATGATCTTTCGAGGTCCCTTCCAACCCCTAACATTCTGTGATTCTGTAATAGGCCAGGAAAGAGAGGTGATGGAGTGGCCCTCTATGTTAGGGGGTGCTGTGATTGTCGAGCATAATCATGGTGATGATAGGGTTGAGTGTCTATGGGTAAGAATCAGGGGAAGGTCAACAAGGCAGATATGGTGGGAGTCTGTTATAGACCACCCAACCAGGAACAAGAAGCAAATGAAATATTCCGTAAGCAGCTGGGAGAAGTCTCACAATCACTACCACTTGTTCTCATGGGGATATTCAACTTACCAGATGTCTGCTGGAAATACAATACATCAGAGAGGAAACAGTCCAGAAGGTTCCTGGAGTATGTGGAAGATAATTTCGTGACACAGCTGGTGAGAGAGACAACTAGGGAAGACTTTCTTCTTAAAGAATGTCCATCCTTCCTGGACCCCTTTGCCCTTCAGGACTGCCTCCCAAGGGACTTCTGCAACCAGAGTTTGGAACAGGCCAAAGTCAGCCCTCCAGAAATTCATGGTAGTGGTTCTGCTGACCCTCCTTCTTACTTCACCAAGAATTGTGAACTCTATCATTTCATGGTCGCTAAGCCCAAGACAGCCCCTGACCACCACATCACCCACCGGTCCTTCTCTGTTAGTAAACAGCAGGTCTAGTGTGGCACCTCCCCTGGTGGTCCCTACCCATAAGCATTCCACCTTGCCATCACCATCATCAATCTCTATACAATCAAAACACTCCCTAATGTACAAGAGCCACCCCACCGCCTCTCCTTCCCTGCCTATGCCTTCTGAAGAGCTTGTAGCCATCCATTGCAGCTCTCCAGTCATGAGAGTCATCCCACCACGTTTCTGTGATGGTGACTATGTCATAGCTGTCCTGCTGCACAATGGCTTCCAGCTCTCCCTGTTTGTTGCCCATGCTGCGTGCACTGGTGTACATGCACTTGAGCTGGGCTATTGATTTCACCCCTGACATTGCTATGCCACCTTTAGGCTCATCTCTAGTGAGCCTGGTTTCATCCCCTTCCCCCTACAAACCTAGTTTAAAGCCCTCTCTCTCAATGAGCCCCGCCTACTCATGAGTAAGAACCCTTTTCCCTCTTTGAGACAGCTGAACTCTGTTGCCAGCAGGCCCGGTGCCCTGTGAATCTCTCTGCATGATTAAAAAAGCCAAAATTCTGCTGATGGCACCAGCCTCTGAGCCATGGGATAATCTGGTGTGTTTTCCTGACCCTTTCATTGTTCTTCCCTGCCACTGAAGGGATTGAGGAAAACACTACCTGTGCTCCTGATGCTTCAAAAAATCTCCCCAATGCCCTAAAGTCCTTTTTAATCACTTTTGTACTTCTATCTGCAATCTCATTATTTTCAACCTGCATTACCAGCTAAAGGTAATAATCTGATGTCTGTACCAGATCAGGGAGTGATATGCTAAGGCCTGGATAACAGACCCAGGCCAAAGGTTGACCTCTAGATGAACTCCGTAATGTTATATTTTATAATCAATAACCAAACCTCATTTTGCTTAACTAACCACCAAAAAAACCCATTTATGTTAGGACTTTGTTATAATGCTTACACTTCAACAATTAGTGCTTATCAAGAGATATATAGTTAGAGGTCAAATAGATGGTGAAAGCAGACATCCAGACTGTTGAAAGATCAGACCTCATGGTTAGAGCTAAAATAGATAAGAAACCAGACATCTAAAGATCAGACCTTGTTGAGAAAAGTGGCTCGAAAGAAGGCGCGGTGCTGTCGGCCTGTCAGGATTTCCTGGCCTTCACAGAGGGTGCTGTTTCGGAGAACGCCCTCTGCGGTTTTTTGCAATGGGCATCTGACCATGGCTTTTCCATGGACTCTGACACCGCCTTCGATTTAGAGATGTGGCGGATGCCAGGCGTCAGGCTCTGGCATGAGTTCATCGACGGGGACAAGACAGTGGTAGACTTGGTTCGCATTTGGATAGATTTATTCGATGTGCTACAAGACTATAATGCAGATGACAGGGGAGGAGTTCCAGCTTCAGAGGCTTCTTTTGCCTGCTCTTGCTGTATTTGTGTGTTGCTGCATCTCTCCACTCCCGGTATTAACAGCGACAGAGAAATATATGGTTAAATACAATAAAAGATAGGAAAACTCCCTAAAAACTGCAAAACCCCTGGCCAGGCTTTGGGCGACGCCCAACAGGGAGGATGGCACCAGATGTTTCCACATAAAGAAAAACTCAAGTCATTCTGACTTGCTTAATTTGGTAATTGAGTATTATAAAAGCTGGACCTTCTTGCAGCAACTTTGGAGACCTCACCTACAAGTGGACGCACTGCATAGGACCTCCCAGTTGCCGGGACACGTTCTTCCTATCCTCGCTGAAACCGGGTCTCCCCAGCAACTGCGGGTCTGGATGATAGTATCATATTACTAGGGCAATTGGTGATGTACCTTTCTTAATCACTATAGCTTTCTTTGTGTAGTAATGATTAGGTGCATTACCTTGCTTATTGTCCCCGCTGCTTATAATAGAGTATAATAAGCTTATCTTTTTGTAATTAAGTGCCTTGTTTCACTTATGCATTATTTTAAGAAAATACAGGAAAATAAGCCTGTTCTTTTTGTTGGTGCCTGTGTCCCTTCTGTTGACCTCGTCAACTGGCAAACCAGGGAGTTTCCTGGTAATGGTCTCTGACCTGTGGGATGGATCCGGTCGGCATATGGGGCTGTCTGTTCCCCTCAGAAGCCCCATAGGGCGATTGGTCAGTGATCACCCATCTCCTAGGGTGATTGGCTAAAGTCCTACAGCACCTATTTCAAAATATTTTTACAATGTACCATAAACAGAACTTATCAAAACACCATGTGTTAGTCTAGTTTCCAAAACCGTCCTACTGTTTCTCATAACACGTGTGAGAAAGGAAGGGTTCTCACAGAATATTGTGAGAACCTAGGAAAATTCCTCTGCTA
>JANVCC010006534.1:15455-32994 GCA_025345505.1 Todiramphus chloris collaris | reverse complement strand
AGCAATCCAGTCTATCGAAGTCTCTCTGGAGAGCCTCTCTATCCTCACGCAGATCGACACACCTGCCTAACTTGGTGTCATCTGCAAATTTACTGATGGAAGACTCTATGCCTTCATCAAGATCATCAATAAAGATGTTAAATAGAAACGGCCCCAACACTGAGCCCTGAGGAACACCACTTGTGACCTGCCGCCAGCTGGATTTAGTACGATTGGCCACTACTCTCTGGGCCCGTCCGTCCTGCCAGTGCTTGATCCAGTAGATCATATTCTCATCCAGGTCATGGGCAGCCAGTTTTTCCATTAGAAATCTATGGGGAACAGTGTCAAATGCTTTCTGGAAGTCCAGGTAGACCACATCTGTATGTGTATCTGCCTTTCCCTCGTCCAGTAGTCGGGTCATCTTGTGAAATAGATCAGGTTCGTCAGGCAAGATCTGCCTTTCCTAAACCCATGCTGACTGGCCCTGCTCTGCTGGTTGCCCTCTATATGGCTTGTAAGAGCACTCAAGATGATCTGCTCCACGACCTTCCCTGGTACCGAGGTCAGACTGACAGGTCTATAGGTAATTGGATCCTCCTTTCTGCCTTTTTTGTAGATGGGTGTCACATTTGCTAACCTCCAGTCCATTGGGACCTCCCCAGTTAGCCAGGACTTCAGATAAATAATGGAAAGTGTCTTGGCGAGCACATCCGCCAGCTCTTTCAGCACCCTTGGGTGTAACCCATCCGGTCCCATATATTTGTGCTCATCCAAGTGGCGAAGAAGGTCACTGACCACCTCCTCTTTAATTTTGATAACCTCATTCTGTTTTCCCTCCCTGTCTCCTAGCTTATGTAGGTCGATGTCCAGGAGATATCTTGTTCCACTACTTAAGACTGAGGCAAAGTAGGCTTTAAGCACCTCAACCTTCTCCTCATCCTTTGTTACTGTCAGGGTTTAGGGTCAGGGCAGCCCCTTAGATCTATAACAGATGCTCTGTATTAACCCCCCCTCCCTCCCCAAAGGGAAAAGAGAAAGGGAATAAGGGAGAGAGACTTAGCTATTAGAAAATGAAACTAGAATAGCTTTCATGAAAATTAAATTAATAATTATAAAAATGGAATATATACAAATATATACAAAACTAGTATCAAACCCAACCCCTCTTATTGTAATTACATCACCATCACCACTGATGCTGTGGAGCAGGCACTGGGGGGGGGAGTCCCAGACTGGGCCCTGCAGCAGACGGGAGATGTGTTCAGGAGCTGGATTCTGGTACTGGGTTAAGGAACACACAGATCGGGATCAAAGGCAGAACAGACAGAGTCCTCCTTGGGTGCTCCGAGGAAGGAACCGAAAGAGGACCCAAGCCAAGCGAAGCAAAAGCTGGCAAAGCAGTCCAGAGGGGAGAGAAGAGCCCAGAGACCCCTCGAATCCCTCAGCTCTAAACCAAATATGACATATATGGGATGGAATACCTCGTTGGCCAGTTTAGGGTCACCCGTCCTGTCTGCTCCTCCCTGCAGGTGCAGCCTTTTACTTTTCTGCACCCCCCAATGTGGTACACAAGATCCAGCAGTGGCCTTGGTCTGCATACCAATGCTTGGTAGTAACTCTAACCATGAGGTGTTATCACTGGTAGAAGCAGACGCTGTCTGTGAGAACAGGCTGCTAGCTTCACAAAGTGCAGTTAATTAGAAGAACTGAGCTTAAAAGTAAAATTACTGAACAGAATTAGTTCTGTTCTCACTCAAACCAGGACAGTTACTAGGTTTCCCTCTGCATCCAATAAATGATGGAGATTTTCTCTAATTCTCCTTTTGTTGTTAATGTATTTATAGAAACATTTTTTATTATCCTTAACAGCCATAGCTAGGTTGACCTCTAGCTGCGCTTTGGCCCTCCTAATCTTCTCCCTGCATTGCTTCACTACGTCTTTATAGTCTACGTGAGAGACCTGTCCTCTCTTCCAAGAGTCATAGACTCTCCTTTTGTTCTTGAGGTCCAGCCAAAGGTCCCTATTTAGCCAGGCCGGTCTCTTTGCCCACCTGCTTGTTTTTCAGTAAGTAGGGACAGCCTGCTCCTGCGCCTTTAAGACTTCTCTCTTGAAGTATGTCCAGCCTTGCTGGACTCCTATATCCACATTCCAGGAACCTCTTGGATTGTTCCCTCTCTGCTGTGTTGTATTCCCAGCAGATATCTGGGAGGTTAAAGTCCCCCAGAAGCACAACAAGAAGTGACTCTGCAATTTCTCTCAACTGCTTATAGAAAGCTTTTATCCATCTCACTGCTTTGATTGTGGGGTCTATAGCAGACTCCAACTACTATATCAGCTTTATTAGCCCTTAACCTAATACAAACAGACTCAATCCTGTTGTCGCTATACTTGATTTATGAGGTCTCGTGACATTCTCTAACATATAGGGGCACTCCACCACCCCTCCTTCCCTGTCTTTCCCTCCTGAAGAGCTTGTAGCCTTCAATTATGGCACTCCAGTTATTTGTGGCATCCCCCCACATTTCTGTGATAGCCACTATGTCATAGTTTTCTTTGTGCATCATTGTTGCATGAAAAGGGTAAAGTAATTTGTCAGAAAACAAACTCCCTTGTGTTTCAGCTGGTCCTCAGATATCAGAGGGGCTGGGGGTGGCTAGGCTTAGATTCTGAATATTGTCCAATTTGGCACTATTAGTTCAGTCGCATTCAGTGTGGCTGAACTACCACGGCACGGATTCACTAATAGGGCACTGTTGATTTGGCACTATTAGTCCACTCGCGTTCAGTGTATCTGAACTACCACAGCTCAGATCCCAGTCGGGTCGCGTTCAGTACATCTGAACTAACACAGCTCCGTATTCACTAATAGCCCCCTGCACTCCCTGCCTAGTCACGCTCCATGGTACCATGCAGCCAGTAAATATCTGACAGCGCCCAATGAGAGAACTTCTGTGACTAGCTGCATGAAAAGTGCAGTTAATTGAGAGCAACAGGAATACAAGTTCTTTTAGATTGCCGGTGATAAATACACTGTCTGCAAAGTATATATATATATAGTATACAGCTGTGTTAAAGAGCAGCTCTAAAAAGTTTCTAAATTTAAAGTCTGGATCTTACCCAAAGGTGTCCCTAAGGGGGGGAAGCAAGGTTCAGCCTGTCAACTGATCCCAGGAGTCAGAGATGACGTCCACTGTGGCTTGTCCATGATGATGTCTTCCCTAACATCCCCCCTTACCTAAACCATTTTTATATTAATTTTTACCTTCAAGGTGGAGCTTGAGTGACTCTAGTCATAAATACCTTTATTAAGATTGGTGTAAATTTCTCTCACTTTGCTTTTAAAGATATAGCCAAATAAAATTCACTGCGCAAACTCAGTGAGGGGTGGTCGCACTTTGGAGGCGGGTAGCCTTTGGGATGGAGGTGTGCTTTGGTATTATAATGACATTTTAATGAGCACAGTTCACAGAAGGACAGTATTTTGTCAAAAAACTGACAGACTGTTGGCACAGGGTCACAAACAGGCAGCTTATCAACCCTGTAGTAACTTCAAGTTCTCATCTCTGTTGTAAATTCACAGGGCCTGGCCGTGGAATCTTCACTCCATCCCCCGCACTGCTTACAAGCAGTGGTGCCTATGGAACTGTTGTGAAATGGATCCATGGAATACCAGTTGCGCGCTACCCCTGAAAGTTTCTCTGCTACTATACCTTTTCTTATGTGTGAATGATGCTGCAGCTTTAATATGATTTTGATTTTTAAAATCACCTCCTGTCATTATTCCACAATCATGGCTTCAAGCTCCCCTTGTTTGTTGCTCATACTGCGTGCATTGGTATAAATGCACTTCAGATGAGTTAATGATACCAATATCTTTTTGTGTGTGCCCCATTTCCTTCCAAACCCCTCACAGGTGCTTCCATGATTTCTAAATTTCTAGCCTTTGTTTCGAATAAAGTGGCAGAGCAAGAGTCTACACTAGTCAACCAGCCTTTTAGCCTTGGCATGCTTCCCTTGGGCTTATTCCTAGCTGGCCCAGTTATCTCCTCTTCCCCCTTCATATCTAGTTCAAAGCCCTATCAATCAGCCCTGCAGTCTCCTGTGCAGGGTTTTTTGAAAGGTGCCCCCCATGAGATGCCAGCAAGTCTGCTGCTGTATAAGCCATCTCATTGTCAAAGAACCCAAAATTGTTATTGTGACATCAGTTACGAAGCCATAAATTAATAGACTGTATACATTTGTCAATTACTGTGTCTCTACCCGAAACTGGAAGAAGAGAAGAGAATATAACCTGTGCTCCAGATCCTCCCACCATCTGTCCCAGGGCTTTAAAGTCTCTCTTCATGCTTCTCAAACTACTGTTTTCAACTTGATCTCCTCCTATATGAAAAATTACTAAAGGGTAGTAGTCTGAGGACCGCACCAAACTGGGAAGTTTCCTAGTTATGTCCTTAATCTGGGCTCCAGGGAGACAATACACTTCTTTGTGGGAGGGGTCAACCCGACATATTGGACCTTCTGTTCCCCTCAAAAGTGAGTTCCCCAGGACTACAACCCTTCTTTTTTTCTTAGCAGATGATGTTATGATTTGAGCAGTTGACCTTTTTGACTTGGGACATAGCTCTGGTATAGGTAGTTCATCACCAACATCTTCATTTGACTGGTCCCTTTCAGCTAGAGCCTCATATCTGTTCTGGAGTGATATCTGGTCTTTCCCAGACAAAGCTGCATGCCAGTTAGTTAGTGGCACCTGGGGGGGGGGGGGAAGAGGAGTGAGGTGGGTAAGGTAGGAGGTCCTCTGCTGCCTTGTCCTTGAGCTATCCTCCACTCACTCCCCTCATCATGGTTACTGCCTCTGGTCCTATGTGGGCAGGATGCAGGGGCCCTTTGTTTCTGGGTTCTACCAGAGGGTTGCCTCTGTTTCAGGGCAGGCAGAGCCTGGCTCCACCAGTCAATCTCCTGCTCAGCCTCCCTGATACTCCTCAACCTATCAAGTGTCTCTTGCAGTTCAAGAATTCAGCAGAGGAGATCCTCCATCTGCTCACAGCCATACAGCAGTTCTCATAATCACCCCTTGCTGCCAGGGAATGGCTGTAGCATTCCCTGCAGCCTGTGGCCTGGGTTGCTACATGTTTGTGATTTAACTCCATCTGGGTTCCCACATCCCCTCTGGGAACTGTTGAACAGCTAACCTCCTGCCAGGTGGAGACCATGGCTGATCTTCTCCTGCACACCAAATTGGCTGCATTCCAGCAAATGAGACAGCTCACAGTGCCCACCCATGCCTCACCATTCATGGTAACAGTATCCCCCTAGCCTGTGCAGTTTAACACACAGAAGCTGGTTACTCTGACTAGTGAGCTTACCTTGTGAACCAGTAGCAGCTCAGCATGCTGCCTAATGAGCCACAAGCAGCAGAACCACTCAGGAACACACAAGCATAATTTTCTCACCCTGTGCTGTGTGCACTGTGTGGCTAATCACAGCCCTCCCGGAGGCTTCTTGTAGCCTGATTAACAGTGGGTGGTGCTGGCTCCTCCTAGGCACTTCTCAGCAGCCCGCCCACCAGCTGCCTGACCCCCAGCACAGGCTAGAGGCTTTTCTTAGCTTCAGGAGGCCTTTGTTGACCTTTTTTTTGTTGTAGCTCCATTCTCTGGTGCAGATTTACCTGCCCTAAAGCTGGTCTTCTCAGCAATGACTGTGTTGTTTCATCCTATGTGATAATTCACAATTGATAGAGATTGTAGTGGGTCTGGCTGGGCTGCTTTTCCCCATCCAGCCCTCATGCTGTAGCACTGGGAGCTGGAGGGTGTTGATAACACACCCGCGTTATGACTGCCGGTGCTCACATGGCACCAGAGGATGGGGGGCAGGATGGGGGAGAAGATACAACCAACCTGAGCTGACCAGTGGGCTATTCCATACCATATGACGTCAGCTCAACTATAAAGGGAGAGGGCAGGAGGAGGATGGGGGGGCATTCTGCTTTGTCCTCCAAGCGGCTGCTACGTGTTCCCGGAGCCCTGCTTCCTGGACTCGGCCCGACATCGCCTGTGGACAGGAAGTAGAAAATAACACCTTATCTATCATAACCCACACCCCTGTGCTTTGCGTCTCATTCTCTCCCTGCATGCTGTGCTGAAGGGGGTCGGGGGGAGTGATAGAAGGGCTTGGTGGGCACCTGGTGCCGTGCTGGGGTCAAGCCACCACAGAGATGAAAATTTAGCAACTAAAAGATTTAGCATCTCAGTTCTCCCGAAATGAGGAGATGGATTGTTCCTGTTTAACTTGTTGTCTACCTAATTTTGTGTGGTGAAAACAGCTATCCCTAATTATTGTATCAATTGTACTGATGATTATTTTCACCTGTTGCATAGGGCAGTGTGTTCCTTCCCATAGAATCCCCAAGAAAGAAAGGGTACAGACAAAAATATAAATTATATATATTTGAGTCTCAAAAAGGAGGGAAATTATATAGGATCAAAGGATTTTGTATTTTGTTGGTGATCAGAGATAGATATGTGAACAAAGGCTCAGTTTAACTTGTAGTGCTTGTACAGATTTGATAGTCTGTATGTAAGGCATCAAACAATAGCAAGAACCCCAGGGCCTGGGAACAAAGGGACATTTAACTACCCCTGATCAGTATCTTAGAGTATTCCATGTATAACGCCAACTTGGCAAGAGAACTTGCAGTCCATGTATACTTAGCTGATCTACCTTCATTATAATACTAAAAATCATGCCCACAGGTCAGAAAGACCCTTGCCCAGGTAAAGACTTTTCTCCTGGGCATGACCTATGGGAAGTAGAATGATACAGCAGAAGTTATAATCATATTTAAATGTGTGACCAATGATTGTAGAGGGGAGGGTGCTGCTATGCAATTTTTGTGTAAAAATATAATATGAATAGTCCTGCTGGATTTAATGAATTAATTTGTGGAAAACCACTGAGCACTCAGGCTTGCACAACTCTGAAATAAATGAGCAATGTCTCTTCTGAGTGTGTGAGAATTGGACTTACTGCACACCGCCTGAGCATTATAAATTGCAGAATCGGGCCATAAGTATTTGCACATGAATATAAGATCCCCCTTAGTCTCTTAAAGTCAAAGCTCACAGCTAAAGCAGAGAGTGGAATTTCTGTACCTTGGAAAGATACAAGAACTGCTCGGAAACCAAGCATTCAGCTTTATGGGCTTGGGGTTTTCCTTACTTTGGGTGGAAACCTTTATCGAACTCAAATTTCTTGTGAACCTGAGGCTCCTTCAACCCAGCAGCCTGCCACTGAAATGACTGTCTGTGTCAGTTTCACTGTGGACAGGGGCTCCAGAAATTATCCGTGATGCCTAGAGGTACTTGGCACCTCCAACATCCCTTGCCAGGGATGGACAGGCCATCAGCACTTACTTGCTGCAGGGCTGGGACCCTGTCTCCTGGACCAGCCCTGCACCTTACAGGGTCGCATGCACTGCTCCAGGTCTCCTGACAAGAGCTGCTCAGAACACTGAATCTGGTTTTGGGGTCAGCAAAAGGGACAACCCAAGATGTTTTGAAGAAAGTGATTTAGGTTCACCAAAGTGGAGTTTTTCAAGGAAATTGTGTCCATCAGAAAAAAAAATTCTCAGGTCTTCCGTTACTTTAATAGCTCAAGTCTGTCCAAGTCCTATTTACTCGTGTGCTTAAAATTGAAAAATGCATGAATAAAAATGAAGAACATAGCCAGTGTGTTAAAGGATTTTGCTGTACAGTGGGTTATTCTAGGTTTGCTTTATTTAACAACTCAGAGTTGGGCCATCACCTCAGTGAGTGGCAAAGGACTTAGAAAATTCATCTCCTATATATACTCTTAACACAACATTAGGTAATCAGTATTCTTCTTAAAAGTCCTTGGTGTTTTTCCCTGAACTCTCAGTTCCCGGTTCATTATTAATCTTCTAAATGTTCACAAAAACTCATTAGTTCATCCATTCTTCGCCATCTTGCTTCAGTTCCTCTTCAAATGTCACAGGTCATTACAGTCTCTTATCTTCAGACATTTGCTGTGGTAGTATAGGGATGTGGCGATGCAGAAGATCACGTGCTGTAATGGAAACGTAGAAACTAAGTAGGATACTGCCCATGAAGGGCTGGCTCTGTTACTAGTACCGGAAAAGGACGTCAACATTGATTTAGTGGTACAGATATTGTGGTACCCATATCAGCGTCACTATTCCAAGGAGACCACAGCAGATGATGAAGCTTTCAAATAAGGTTTTACTGTTCGCGCTGGAACCCATCATGGTCCTGTACCTGTGTAAACACAAGCATAGCCTCGACCCCATGTTATTAGTGGGAGCGGTCCTTCTAATCATCCCATCTCCAAATTCCTGACACACACCAAGGCTTTGCCATTGACTGATTGCTTATCTGGTGATATGGATAAAAAGTGTCATTTTATGGGTGGGCCTTGATCATCTGAGAAATTCAGAAAATTAATAACATACATGGTCTTAGCTATGCATCCCTGAGGGCTCAAGTACCCTGCTCTCCCTTTTTGTTTTTGTAGCATGCGCTTCAAGGTGCCATGTGAGCGTTCAACAATGGCCTGGGCCATAGGGGAGTGCAGGATTCCCGTAATATGTTGGACACCCCAATCCTGAAAAAATTTCCACATATTTTGTGCAATATACACTGGACCATTATCTGTTTTGATCTTTGCCGGCACCCCCAGTGTTGCAAAGGCTGACAAAAAATGCTTTATGACATCCCTGGATTTTTCCCCAGTGTGACAGTGTGGTAGTATAGGGATGTGGCGATGCGGAAGATCATGTGCTGTAACGGAAACGTGGGAACTAGGTAGGAAACTGCCTACGAAGGGCTGGCTCTGTTACTAGTATATAAGTGCCTGTAGCCTTTAATAAATGCCATTTTGCCTTCTTCTCTATGAGAGTCTGAGTCTGACAATGGACCCTCGGTGTCTCCCGCGATTTCAGCACTGAGGATAGGACACGTTAATCACAACAAGTGGTGACCCCGATGTGATCGGGACGTGATCCACGGAGGCAGTGCGCTGGACGACGCTGAACCTCTGGAGGGGCAATGAAGCTGGAAAAGGACGTTGACATTGATTTAGTGGTACAGATACTGAAACAATGGGTAAAGGAGGCGGGGGAGAAATGCCCGCAAAAGGATATTAAGAGAATCATCCTATGGATAAAGGGGAGAGGGTTGATTATTAACCCACAAGATATTATGTTTGTGAATTGTGGCAAACATTTGAAAGGGAAATTTGGGAATCTGAGAAAACTGGGCACGACAGTGTGGGCTTCCACCTGGGGTAAGATATGTCGTGCTATGATTAAAAAACATGAAGAGGCTCAAATATGGGCAGCGGCGAGAGCATCTCTATTTGGTGTGGAGCGTCCTCGGCTCCCGGGAATGGATTGGGAAACGCAGGTGGGCACTTCAATAGCAGGGGACTCTAAACCTCCTAGTCCTCCCCCTAGCCTATTATCAGACAGCCCACCGCCAGAAAAAAGGGCGGAATGTTATCCAGTAGAAGATAAGAATGTAAAACGGGAACATGAGCACTTATGCCCTGCAGATGACTTGACGGATTTAGTGCAGAAATTGATGGTTGCGGAGCGCGAGCAGCTGGGGCAGGATAGGGTGGAGGAGAGTGGTGTGTGGGATGGAGAGCATAAAAAACGGTTGGCAGGGTCAGAAAAGGAGCAAGGAAGACATAAAAAGAGGTCGGCAGGATTACAAAAGGAGCAAGGAGAACATAAAAAGTGGTCAGCAGGGTTACGAAAGGAGCAAGGAGACACACTGTGCAGAATAGACAAAGCAGGGAACAACACCCAAACATGGTGCCGGTCAGAACAGCCGCTGAGCTATTCAGATGCGGCAACTTCCTCTTCTCCTAACTCAGATGAGGAAGAAGAATCAAGGGGGCGTGATGACGCAGCCAGTGACGTACTATCCGACGCGGACTGGTTGCCTAGACGCATTATCACACAGGGAGGAGCAAGATCAAAAACACACTCAACACTGCTAAATAAAGACAAGGGAAGAGTTTATCGAACCAGCAAAGGGAGAGCTCTAATCAACATAAGGGAAGAAGCTGGAGGAGAGATAGTTGAGCCGCAGGAGGAATCTGTGGTAAATTCAGATACTATGACAGCCCTTATGAAACAAATGCAAGCAGCAGTTCAGCAAATGCAGGATATGGTGGAAGAGCAGAAAAGGGTACTTCCATTATCGCAGCTCCCTGTAGAACAAAGCACATAAAACACAGATGCCAATAAGAACAGAAAGGAAAGGACAGGAACAGATTGGTCTTTAATAGCAGAGAAGTTTAAACTGGAGGGCATTCATTTGGCTCCCCTCACAGCTTTCCCAGTTATAGTAAACCAACAGGGAGACAATGAATGGGTGCCGTTAGATCACAAAGTAGTTACTTCATTGTTTAAATCAGTTCAAAATAACGGGCTTTCACATCCTGAGACTCAATTATTAATTGATATGGCATTAGCAACACCGGTCATTCCGGAAGATGTACAGACCTTGGCTAAGGCAGTGTTGTCACCCTCAATATTAATGTTGTTTTTAGAACATTGGGATATACTTATTAGACAGAAACTCCAAGAAGCAGAAGCAGATCATCGTCATGAATTACACGGAGTAATTTTTGACCAATTAATGGGCACAGGTGCCTTTGCGACACAGCAGGCTCAAACACGCTTGCGTGGCAGAATACTGTGAGCGACAACACAAGCTGCGAGAACCGCACTTGTTGCGGTGAGTCAATATAAGCGCGCAAAGGAACCATGGATGATCATTAAACAGAAGCTAAATGAACCATTTTTAGATTTTGCAGACAGGCTTCAAGAGGGCGATAGCTAGTTCTAATTGGCCATCAGCTACTCACGATGCAGTATTGCTAGAGGCTTTGCGTAGTAATGCTAACCCGATTGCACAAAGTATTTTACAGACTCTGTCAGCATCGACACCGTTGCCTTGTTTACTATGAACAGTTGCACTGCAGGAGAGAGCAGGTCCATCAGGAACACCAACCCCAATGTTACAAGTCGCAACCACACAGGAGCGTCATCAGTATAGACAACCTGGTCACATTAAGCGTATGTATCCATATCCTCAACTGTGTTGGCGCTGCGGTAAATCGGGTCACTTTGCCCGTGATTGCCTATCATCTAGGCCATCGGGAAATGCCTGGCAGGCTCCCTTTTACTGGGGCGGGGGAGCTCGTCATCCAGTGCCCCGTCCACAATTAACACAATTAGTACATCCCCAGGGGGTCCAGCAACCGACAGCTATGTTACAGGAACGGCAAGGGGGACTGCGAGCAGAGCAGATGGCAATCAAGGATTACAATATGCAAGATACAACTCTGTGCCTGACAGAGGATTCGCTGCACTTCTAACCATTCCGTTGTTTCAGTGCCCCCTATTGACCGTGTATGCAACACGAGAGGGAGGAGGTCGAGGATACACAGCTGTATCTCATCCTGATGAACCAGAAGTACGGTGGCTACCTGCAAGATGCGTTTACCCTGACATGCGGCGCCAGGGGAAGAACAGGCAACCTCCAAATACAGACCAGAATGCAGACCCTCCAAATGACGACCAGAATGCCGATCGTCAACTGAATGATCCTTCTGGTGACGACCAGGACACCGACCATCAGGTAGATGGTCTGTCCACAAGCAGAGACTGAACTTTAAGTTTCTTTGTTATGGAGGCAGAAAGTTAAAGCCTTTAAGGCTATATTAGAATTAATAACTGATGTAGATTTCGATTTAAGAGTAGTACCTGATAGAATTGTGATGTAGAATTTATTTGCTAGATGTATCTCCCATGGCATCGCTGGAGACTCTGCCCGCTTTAAGGCAGCATCTGATTTGGGCTCTGTCCGGTAACTGGCCATTACCAGACCGACCCCTTATCAGCATCCGATTTGGGCTCTGTTTGGTAACTGGCCAATACCAAGCAGATCCCTTATGCTGCGTTTGTTCTCCCTTCTGCAAGGCTACCCGTAGAAGATTACTAACGATCTCTTTTTCGTCTTTAAACAAAAAGGGGGAATTGTGGAACCAGAAGTTAGGCGGGTCCCTGCGAGATGTATAAACCTGACTTTAACCGCGATGATAACGCATGCCTTTAGATTCTTTTACAGGGAAAAGGAAGAATCCGAAGCCTTTTAGTACTGCTACTGGTTTTGGTGTCCTTGGTCAACGGTGATCGCTTGTACAACTGGACGTTGATACAACTTCAGGAATCGCGAACACTCCAGTCTATAGTGACTCCGGGTGCTCCCTCCTTCAACGTCACGGTATGCCATTTGATGGGCCCAACTGTACTGAATCGCTGGAAAGGTCCACATTGTGTCACTGCCAATGCCAAATGGGACACTGGGGGATTCCAATCACCCTGGCTAACCACTTTGTTATCCACTCTTGCTGGTCCTCTTCTTATCTTGCTGCTACCTTTAACTTTTGGACCTTGCGTTCTTAACAGACTAGTGGCATTTATCAAGTCTCACTTAGACACAGTAGAGGCACAGTATGTCTTGTTAGCTCACATGACTGACTATCATCACCAATGCACTTAATATTGTATCTTCATTGGCATGGAGGGGGGGGGGAATTGTGGTAGTATAAGGATGTGGCGACGCAGAAGATCACATGCTGTAACAGAAACGTAGAAACTAAGTAGGATACTGCTCACAAAGGGCTGGCTCTGTTACTAGTATATATGTGCCTGTAGCCTTTAATGAAACGCCATTTTGCCTTCTTCTCTATGAGTGTCTGAGTCTGACAATGGACCCTCGGTGTCTCCCGGGATTTCAGCACCGAGGATAGGACACGTTAATCACAACAATTTGCCTTTAGAATTCTGAGAAAGGCTCGAGTTGTTCCTTTATCTCATTTTATCTTGATCTATACCTTACCTAAAAATAGTTAACCTTTAATAAAATGCTTACCCCAAGTTGACTACCCATCTATTATCATGTCTTATATATAATGGAAAATTAATCTATTCATAGCAATTATTCACTTAGTTGGACTGGGTTTTAAACCAGCCATGGTAAGGGCTATACGAGACACAGTAAAAAAACATTCCCATGCTCTTAAGATATTAGTCTACAGCACCTGCATTCTAGTAATCTTCCATTATTCTATAATGTCCTATTCTTCTCTAACTTTTAACTTAGCCAATCATCCTAAGCATCTACTTTCCTTTACACAGTGGAAATTAATTCCCTGTTGCACTTTTGTTTCACTAATTAAAGAAAAAGGTCAACCTGAGGTCAAGGAAGGCTGTGCAAGTGATTTGCACACAAGGCATTTGAGAAGGGCACCATTCCCATGCAGTGTTGTGAATCTGAACAGAGCATGCAGCATCCACCACCAAGAACACACTTCTATATTTAGAGAAGCCTATCAAAACCTACTGAGTATATGATGTTGAACAGAAACAGTAATTTTCATCTTCCCCCTCTTTACACTGATACTTCAGGATAAAAGAGACAGCTAAACTCTAGCTGCTATTAGCAAAAATAGTAGCAATCCAACTGGAAGGAATTTCACTGCTGACTGCATTGCAATGTATGGAACTGATTTAATTCCAGATTCAGAGGAGAGCAAAAAAGAGAGACATGGTAACAGACAAATCAGCGCACTGGAAGAAAAGGTAAGCAGCGGTGAGGTTCAGAATGGGAGCCAATAGTACTAAAGAAGAAGAAAAGGCAAGAGACATTCTGAAGCATATCCTTTCTATGAAAGGGATAAAAGTGGAAAAATGGGCATTAGAGGACATATTGACCTGGGTACAAAAGAGAGGACATTTTAAAGAGACGAGTGTCCTGATGAGCGTCAAGAGGATGGAGCCAGGCTCTTCTCTGTTATGTCCAATGATAGGACAAGGGGTAATGGGTGCAAGCTGGAGCATAAGAGGTTCTGCAGAAACATAAGGAAAAAACTTCTTTACTGTGAGAGTCACAGAGCACTGGAACAGGTGATTCTGTGGTTCTGTGATATGTGTACCTCGATGGGTTCATTCCCGTTAATTCCATTATTTGCAGAGATCCAACCTATTGTCCAGTTGGGGTTTCCCACCATCCTTCATCAGTCTTTATATATATTTCAATAGTTCAGGCAATTTTTCTTTCTCTGTATATTTAGGACTGTTATTTTTTAAAGTTCTTTACTTCTAGATTGATGACAGCGTATTCAGAATGGAACATGCTGATCCATTGTTGTGGCCCTCCAGCACACCACTATCTGTTGTTGCACTTCACTGGAGAGCACAGTACTCACTCCCACATCTGGAATGTGCAGATGCATGGGGGAATCAGGCACTCAGCCAGTCTTAGCCAGCTCTTTGTGATCTGGCGAGCGATATCAGGAACCAAACAACAAAAGGACATCTCAAGGATGGGATGAGGGGGCTGAATATTGATGAAGTAATGACCACCAGAGGTGCCCCAAGACCCCCACACGTGCGCAACAGGGGGAATGACCGCTGTTAGCCACTGTGGGTGGAGTAATACTGTTCAGCCTCTGTGCATGCGTTTGCACACGGTTGCCATGCATGCACCAATGCTGGAGCAGTTTCCACGCCCCCCCCCCCCAGGAGAGCTATAAGTAGACCGCTGCAGTGGGGAGATGGGGAATTATTTTTGAAGGTTGACCTGATGCACATCTTGATCCAGGGGGCTCCCCGTGGAAGGCATTAGGACCTACCGACTCTTCTCCTTGAGCACCATGCTACATGCCCTCCTCTTGCTCAGTGGTTTGCCTATCATATTGTGGTCGGTATGTTCATAGGAATGTTAGGTAACTAGTTGTGTTTGCTTGAATAGAATTTGCTTTTGCTTATTAGCTTTGTGTGTGAGCATTGTTCTTTGTGAAATGGGAATCCTTTACGGACCTGGGACAGACAGCATATCCAGCCTTTGTTCTCCCTTTACTATGAAGCTGCTTCCATTATTAAACAATTCCCATTCAGCAAAGGAGTATACTTCAAATCCACATGACCGGAATACATCTGTTCAGTTGTCTGAAAACAATCATGCATCAATTCTTCTTTCTCACTTAAAGGTAATAGTGATGCTGGGTTCAAGTTGTTATATATCTTCATTATAACGTCCTCCTGTTAAATCAATATTGCTTGATATTGTATCATCCTTTTTGGAGACAAACAATAATGTCCTTTTCATTCTAGTACTGCAGTAATGGGATGAGGCACATATACAATAATTTTCTGTCCCCAAGTCAATTTTTATACTGTGGAAAAGGGCATTATTATTAGGAATACCCCATCAGTGTTACATGGGCAGTCCACAGAGACTATTCATACAATAGTAAACCTAGTAGTGCGACCTATTGACAAAGCTACAAAATGTACTGATATTGTCAGCACACAGGAAAATAAACCCTCTGCTCCTGTGTATCCTTACTCAAATGTGAAGAAGCATTTGATAGACCTAAAAAGCTAGAAAACACAGGGGGGAATTCCAGGCTGACCCACTTGCATAATATCTAACCTAGAATGGCCTAACCAGTTTACTGATGCACATATTGTTGTAGCTATTGGCCCCAGATGAATACATGTAGATTTTCTAATCTATACAGGAGCAGGATAAGTGTTATCACCAGGAAAAAAATATCCCAAAACCTAGGATTGACCCCCCACTTGGAAGAAAATAACTGTAATAAGAGTGACCAGAGACCCTGAAATCAGACCAATTGGTACGGTGTGTGTTCGGCTTCCGGAAGAAAACCAAAGGACTAAGATAAAAGTAGTCGTTGGTCCTTAACATTTTATTTTGGGATTTTATGTACTAGCAAATGAAATCTGGAAATTCCCAGACGGGACAGTGTGGAGCTTTGGAACACACACAGGTGAGGTCTGAGTATTTTAAACAGCCATTAAACTGCCTCCTTTCAGCATAAAAAAAAAATGTTAATCAGTATCCTCTACCAGCCGCAGGTAGAATAGGGATCAGGGAAGTAATTAAAGACCTGGAAGACCGTGGTATTATAACTAGAAAACACTCATCCTATAATTCCTCAGTATGGCCAATACGTAACATTTGAGAATGTCGTGATCATGAGATGACTGAGTTTTCAATCCTTAGGGAAACAAGGAGAGGGAGTAGTAAAACTGCCAGCTTGGACTTCTGGGGGGCAAACTTTGACCTGTTCAGGAGACTGATTGACAAAGTCCCTTGGGAGGCTGTACTGAAGGACATAGAAATCCAGCAAGGCTGGACATACTTCAAGAGAGTAGTCTTAAAGGCACAAAAGCAGGCTGTCCCTACCTTCAGAAAAACAAGCAGGCAGGGAAAGAGACCAGCCTGGCTAAATAGGGACCTTTGGTAAGACTTCAAAAACAAAAGGAGAGTCTACGACCTTTGGAAGAGAGGACAGGTCTCCTATGTAGATTATAAAGACGTAGTGAAGCAATGCAGGGAGAAGATTAGGAGGGCCAAAGCACATCTAGAGCTTAACCTAGCTACGGTTGTTAAGGATAATAAAAAATGTTTCTATAAATACATTAACAACAAAAGGAGAATTAGGGAAAATCTCCATCCTTTATTGGATGCAGAGGGAAACTTAGTAACAAAGGATGAGGAGAAGGTTGAGGTGCTTAAAGCCTACTTTGCCTCAGCCTTCAGTAGTGGAACAAGATATCTCCTGGACATCCAGCCTCATAAGCTGGGAGACACGGAGGGAAAGCAAAATGAGGTTATCATGATTAAAGAGGAGGTGGTCAGGGACCTTCTTCGCCACTTGGATGAGCACAAATATATGGGACCGGATGGGTTACACCCAAGGGTGCTGAAAGAGCTGGCGGATGTGCTCGCCAAGACACTTTCCATTATTTATCTGAAGTCCTGGCTAACTGGGGAGGTCCCAATGGACTGGAGGTTAGCAAATGTGACACCCATCTACAAAAAAGGCAGAAAGGAGGATCCAATTACCTATAGACCTGTCAGTCTGACCTCGGTACCAGGGAAGGTCGTGGAGCAGATCATCTTGAGTGCTCTTACAAGCCATATAGAGGGCAACCAGCAGAGCAGGGCCAGTCAGCATGGGTTTAGGAAAGGCAGATCTTGCCTGACGAACCTGATCTCCTTCTATGACAAGATGACCCAACTATTGGATGAGGGAAAGGCTGTGGATGTGGTCTACCTGGACTTCCAGAAGGCTTTTGACACTGTTCCCCATAGATTTCTAATGGAAAAACTGGCTGCCCATGACCTGGATGAGAATACGATCTACTGGATCAAGCACTGGCAGGACGGACGGGCCCAGAGAGTAGTGGCCAGTGGTACTAAATCCAGCTGGCGGCAGGTCACAAGTGGTGTTCCTCAGGGCTCAGTGTTGGGGCCGTTTCTATTTAACATCTTTATTGATGATCTTGATGAAGACATAGAGTCTTCCATCAGTAAATTTGATTTGCAGATGACACCAAGTTAGGCAGGTGTGTCGATCTGCATGAGGATAGAGAGGCTCTCCAGAGAGACTTCGATAGACTGGATTGCT
>JANVCC010006534.1:0-15055 GCA_025345505.1 Todiramphus chloris collaris | reverse complement strand
TAGACTGGACATTAGGAAAAAATTCTTCACTGAAAGGGTAGTGAAATATTGGAATGGGCTGCCCAGGGAGGTGGTTGAGTCACCATCCCTGGATGTGTTTAAACATCGCTTGGATGTGGTGTTGGGGGACATGATCTAGGGGTCAACTTGTAGAGTAGGGCTAATGGTTGGACACGATGATCCCAAGGGTCTTTTCCATCACAAGTGATTCTGTGATTCTATGATTCTGTAAACCAGAAGATAGGTGGCGACTAGCTTTTGACTACAGGAGGCTGAACTGTAATCCAATGTCATTTACAGCCATTGTCCCTGACATTGCTGATCTGCTCACTCAAATTAAAGCTAAACACCACACATGGATGTCCACTTTAGATGTTAAGGATATGTTTTTTTTATGATTCCGCTTCAGGAGGAAGATAAACACAAATTTGTGTTTATGTGGGAGGGAGTGCAATATACCTTTAGCCATCTCCCCCAAGGATACAAATGCTCCCCTGCACAAATGCTGCCCTTAACACACTGGGAAAAATATTTAAAGAGAGAAAAGTACCAGATGGGGTAAGCATGTACCAATACAGTGATGGCATCTTGATGGGGGGGACAATAAAGATGATGTCAGAGAAGTATCTAGTTAGATTTGGAACATAATGACTTCATTGGGATTAGAAGTCCCTCCTGCTAAATGTCAGGGACCAAGTCAGATTAAAAGTTTAGGTGTTTGGCTGTTAGAAGGAGCAGTGGCTATACTAGCCGATATATGGGAAAAAAATTGATGCTGGTATGTGGCGATTGATTCACGGACTCCGTCTTGGTGCAGAAAGGAAGACATTTATTGCAACTTCACACACTCCTTATATACTCCAGTGCCCCTAGTCCCAGTAACTTTCCACCAAGTTACTTCCCAACACACATGAGTCAACAAGACCCTTATAAGGTACAAATAATTACTTTGTCTAACAACCCATCTTCCCTTTATCATAGCTTAGCAGTGCATCCCAGCTTCCCTTTATCATAGGTTAACCTTGCAGTTAATGACCCCAGGGCTTGCACCCAACAGGTGCAATAATATTTTCTGTACTGGACACAATTGTCCAGAGCGGGAGACCATAATGGACAGTCACACACAGACCAATGTGATCAAGTAAATGCCATTTATTATGGGTTACATAGTTGCTTATATATCTCACTATTCCTAACATGCACTACTAACCTCTACATGATTGGTCACTTTGTAAAAAGCTATGCACTCTTAATTATACATGATTGGTGGCTTCTGGCTGTCAATGTGGCAGGCACACAGCAGTCTTTTCCCTTATCTTCCTTCTTGGATTCAGGGAGTTGTTCTTCTCTTAGCTATCTTCCTCTCTCGCAGGTGTGTCCGACCTTGAGGCCTCATTCTTGCAATAAATTCTGTTAGCTTATGAAGGCTGGATTGCTCACATGTCTGTTGCTAGACAAAAACTCCTCTACAGTCCAGGCCTCCACCTCTCCCCCTTTTTTATTTATAACAAAAGGAAGCTTTCAGTGTTTTATGAATCATTCTTTGCACACAATGCAATAGGCATGGAGCTAAAATTATGACTACTAAAACAATCAATAGGACCATCAATCCCGTCTTAATCATCCCCTTGATCCACCCCCCTATTCCCCATTGTGATAACAGTCCATCAAACCATCTGTCCTGGACTTGAAGATTCCTAACTCCTTCCCTTAACTGCATGATGCTCTTGTGTATGGATTCTGAGTGATCTGATAGGTTCATGCAACACATCCCATTCAAGTCCTCACAGCCATGGCCTTGGGCTAATAACAGAAAATCAATTGCAGCCCGGTTCTGAAGGGTGGCATGATGCACAGAGTCAACATCCAAAAGCAACCCAGTTAAGGCCCGGGAGGTGGTGTTAGACTGTTTTGCCAGACAACATCGTAATTTATTAAGCTGCGTTAAGGCTGCAGCAAAAGCTTTGTCAGGGGCAAAAAAGCAAAGTTGTTATGGTTTGTCCTGGACTCCAAAATTCTACGTTATCACAACAGTTATGATCAAATTGGTGTGTGTTCCTTCACATCCTGCGGGGTCGATGGACCATGATCATGGTCTGCTTAGGCATTAATACCGTTAATCGGCCCAATGAACATGGCCCTCTCCAGATATAGGTAGGTACGCCTGGCCATGCCCAATCACCATAGATGAGAAAGACCCCCGGGGGCAGGGTCAGGTGTGCATTAGAGGAGTGTGACAAACCTTTTGCAGTATAGTTACACCATAGGGTCTTGTTCCTATAGGCCATGATGGTAGCATTAACTGACCAACTCATTTGACTGATTTCTACCACAATAATTAAAAAACCAGACAGCAATCCATTTGCACAGATCCCAAAAGTTCCAGTTCCTGTGGAGGAAACGGTGTGTGTGGCAGGCAAATAGCCCATTGGTTCCACATATCCACCGCCCAGTCCCCTCCATACCACTTCTTGTTATCTATTGCAATGCGTGCCTTGGTGGAGTAGGCTAGGCATTCCCACACTACCTGATCAATCGGGACACGGAACAAACAGTGGTAATTGGCTTGTCAGGTGATGAGGTTGATAAGCAGATAGTGTCTTGACCCGTGGCTTTAGCCAGTGTCACCCATATGTTTTTCTTCGGTTGTGATGGTACCCATATCAGCGTCACTATTCCAAGGAGACCACAGCAGATGATGAAGTTTTCAAATAAGGTTTTACTGTTTGCGCCGGAACCCATCGTGGTCCTGTACCTGTGGAAACACAATCATAGCCTCGACCCCATGTTATTAGTGGGAGCGGTCCTAATCATCCCATCTCCAAATTCCTGACGCACACCAAGGCTTTGCTATTGACTAATTGCTTATCTGGTGATATGGATAAAAAGTGTCATTTTATGGGTGGGCCTTGATCATCTGAGAAATTCAGAAAATTAATAACATATATGGTCTTAGCTATACGTTCCTGAGGGCTCAAGTACCCTGCTCTCCCTTTTTGTTGTTGTAGCATGTGCTTCAAGGTGCCATGTGAGCATTCAACAATGGCCTGGCCCGTAGGGGAGTGCAGGATGCCCATAATATGTTGGACACTCCAATCCTGAAAAAATTTCCACATATTTTGTGCAATATACACTGGACCATTATCTGTTTTGATCTTTGCTGGCACCCCCAGTGTTGCAAAGGCTGACAAAAAATGCTTTATGACATCCCTGGATTTTTCCCCAGTGTGACAGGAGGCAAAAAGAGCACCAGAAAAGGTATCTACTGACACATGGACATATTTTAAAAGACCAAATTCCGTAACATGCGTCACATCTGTCTGCTACAATTCCAGAGACGTCAGGCCTCGGGGATTGACCCCAGCCATAGGCGTTCCAGGTAGACAGTCCTGACAGTCTGGACAGGTGGCAATTATAGCCCTCACTTGTAGCGGGGTGATAGAAAATATTTTCTGTAAAGCCTTAGCATTTTGATTATAAAAGTTATGTGAGATGAACGCCTGTTCAAAACAATTGGGGACCATCTGTGTGACTAAGGTCAGAGTGTCCAACACGCCTGTTCCCTTCCACCAAGAGACCCGGTAAGGTGGTATGGGAGCGAATGTGAACAATAAAATATGGATTATGTCTGTGGCTAAGCAAATACAACAGTTCTCGTAACAAATTAAACAGTTGTGGGTTAGGTACTTCTTGGAGATATGCGGCTTCTAAGCAGCTTACAAGACCTGCCACATATGCCAAGTCAGTGATGACATTGATGGAGTCTGACCATTTGTGAAACATGCAGACGGCTGCAGACAGCTTGACTACCTGTGGAGACCCAGACACTTGTGCAACCTCTGATTCCCAACGTCTGGAATGTGGGTCACGCCAAACAATCACTGAGCGTCTCGCTCATCCAGACCCATCCGTAAAGACTGTAAGAGAATTAAGAGGCATATGGCTACATTTAGGGATTTCATAGAAGCAGAATTCATCCTGAAATAGCTTATGACTCAGAGGGTGAATGCTCACCTGTCCTGCATAATCTGCAAGCACAACCTGAAAATCTAATGAACTCTACATCAGCCATTGCATCATCTGGGTAGTTACTGGAAGGATAACATGATCTGGGTCTTTCCCAGCTAGTGATATCAGGTGTTGTCGCCCCTTCAACATTAGGGTTGCAAACATTTCGGGCCTTGTGGCCACACTTTTTGGTAGTTGATGGGGCAAGAAAATACACTCAATAATTAAAAGTAGGTCCCTTAGCGCAGTGTCCCATTGAAAAAGCAAGGTGTGGGGTTGATATTCCCTATTAAAACTAAGAAGAAGAAATGGCAGCTCTGGAGCATATCATGCTGCCTGCCTTATAGTGATGGCACGGGATACTTTAACGCTTCTTGGGCCTCAAATGTTATTACTCTAGGTGATGACAAGTTTGGGTCTCCCTTTAGAAGGGAGAATAAAGGATGTAAGTCTTGGTTTGAGACCCCCAGTAAGGGCCTGACCCAATTGATGGATCCCAGTAATTCTTGCAAATCATTGAGGTTTTTAACTTGCATCCCAATCTTTATCTGCTGAGGGACTATAGTTTGTTTAGTTATTCTCTACCCCAGATATTTCCATGGTGATTTTACTTGCACCTCTTCTGGTGCAACCTGTAGCCCGGCATTGTGAATAGCCTGGGTTGTTAGTGCGAGCGCCTTTTTCATAACTCGAGAATTTTCAGCAGCAATTAGAATGTCATCCATATAGTGATAGACAACAGCATTGGGGACCTGTTTCTGTACGGGGGTTAGAATTTTTGCAACAAACCATTGGCATATGGTCGGGCTGTTTTTCATGCCTTGCAGCAAGACTACCCAATGATATCGCTGGGCAGGTTCACTCACATTGATAGATGTGACTGAAAATGCAAATTTTGGAGCATACTCAGGGTGTAATGGGATAGTAAAAAACCAGTCCTTTAAATCTATAATAGTCAATTGCCAATCCCTTGGGATCATTGTGAGTGATGGCATCCCAGGTTGTAGGACCCCCATATCTTCCATTGCTGCATTAATCTTTCTCAGGTCATGAAGCAGCCTCCATTTACCACTTTTCTTTTGTATAACAAACACAGCGGAATTCCAGGGGCTAGTAGTAGGGACTATATGACCAACCTACAATTGCTCTGCCACTAATTGATTCAACTGGCACAACTTTTCAATTGGAAGGGGCCACTGCTCTACCCATACTGGGTTTTCAGTTTTCCAAGTGAATTTCAAGGTGGCTTGCGCCTGAGTGGCCCCTAACACAAATTTGACCAAATTTTTATACCCCACTGGCTCATACAGTCCCATCCTCATAAGGTGATAGGGGCTTCCAGCACACAAAAGGCTGGATGGTTGCCATTTGGCCCTCTGGGCCTTGAATTTGGATTAGGCTTTTGCTCTGATAGGGTAGTGCATTTCCCCCTATCCTCAGAAGTGTTCTACCTATCCGAGCAAGCGACCACATCTGCGGCCATTTGATAGAAGAAATGACCATCACATCTGTACCCTTATTTAAGATGCCCTCTGTAATCGTTGTCGAAGACCCTGAGGTTAATTGACATTTCAACAGCAGGAGCCCTGCTGTGACTGCTTGTGTCCATAGTACTTGTGGAATACCAGTAGACACAAAACCCTTATTTCCCCTTACAGATAAACTATTCCTAGGGGGACATGCATCAAAATATATCAGTTGAGCAATTTTATATCCTTGCATGATACGGCAAGGGGGCATTGGAGTCCACACCATGATATTAATTTCACCAGTTGTTGTGGGTTGACCCCGGCACAGCACCAGGTGCCCACCAAGCCCTTCTATCGCTCCCCCCGACCCCCTTCAGCACAGCACACAGGGAGAGAATAAGACGCAAAGCAAAGAGCCATGGGTTATGATAGAAAAGATGTTATTTTCTACTTCCCGTCCACAGGCGATGTTGGGCCAAGTCCAGGAAGCAGGGCTCCAGGAACACATAGCAGCCGCTTGGAGGACAAAGCAGAATGCCCCCCCATCCTCCTCCTGCCCTCTCCCTTTATAGTTGAGCTGACGTCATATGGTATGGAATAGCCCACTGGTCAGCTCAGGTTGGCTGTATCTTCTCCCCCATCCTCTGGTGCCATGTGAGCACTGGCAGTCATAACACGGGTGTGTTATCAACACCTTCACGCTCCCAGTGCTGCAGCATGAGGGATGGGTGGGGAAAAGCAGCCCAGCCAGACCCACTACAATCTCCACCCCTTATTCCATACCATTGGCGTCATGCTCAGGCCCCACATAATACATACTTAAGCCATCTCTAAACCCAACCAATACATTATCATCAACTACTATCCCCAGTCCTTTAACAGATAGTCCCTCATTTCATGAGATTCCTTCACTCGATGACTTGGGTCTCATCTGTCAAGGTGGATGTTCTGGACAGAAGCAGTACATCTGATTGTCGGGCACCAACACCGGCTAGATCTTGGTCCTTGCTGTACTCATCTGGTCCTTCACCAAATTCACTTTCTGTTATTCCATCTCCTTCCTACAGCATCATTTCCTGCAACATACAGCTCACATTCCAGATTATTTTTCTGACAAGGTCAAATCTCCTTGAGGTACACACTGGGTCTCACCAACCTCCCACATTACCCACCAGGTATATCCAGGTCCTTGAGCAAAGACAATCCCACGAATGGGTTTGCCTTTTCCCAAGGGTCGAGCTATCCACACTGCCTTCCCCAACCACCTCCCGGTGTGCACTACAGGGACCTTATCTCCTCCCACAACAGGCAGGGGTTTTGTTTGGGCAGGGCCAGGATGGCTAACAGATCCTCTGTTGTTAACTAACTAGGTGGCCTTTCCTAGATGTTTGTCCCATTGTTTAAAGGTCCCACCCCCTAATGCTTTTAATGTGGTTTTTAACAGCCCATTGTACCTTTCAATCTTCCCAGAGGCTTGTGCATGATAAGGGATGTGATACACCCACTCGATGCCATGCTCCTTGGCCCAGGCATTCACGAGACTATTTCGGAAATGAGTTCCATTATCTGATTCAATTCTTTCTGGAGTACCATGCCGCCACAAAATCTGCTTTTCAATGCCCAGGATGGTGTTCCGGGCAGTGGCATGGGGTACCGGGTACGTTTCCAGCCACCCAGTGGTTGCTTCCACCATTGTAAGTACGTGGTGCTTACCTTGGCGGGTTTGTGGGAGAGTGATGTAGTCAACCTGCCAGGCCTCTCCATATTTATATTTTACCCAACGTCCTCCATACCACTGGGGCTTTAACCTCTTGGCTTGTTTGATTGCAGCACATGTTTCACATTTGTGGATGACCTCTGTGATAGCCTCCATGGTCAGATCCACCCCTCGATCTCGAGCCCATCTATAGGTCACATCTCTTCCTTGATGACCCGAGGTGTCATGGGCCCATCGCGCTATAAATAATTCACCCTTCCGCTGCCAATCCAGATCCACCTGAGCCACTGCCACCTTGGCAGCCTGGTCTGCCCGCTGGTTGTTCTGATGTTCTTCAGTGGCCCGGCTTCTGGGCACATGGGCATCCACGTGGCACACCTTCACCACCAGGTTCTCTACCTGAGCAGCAATGTCTTGCCACAACCCAGCGGCCCAGATGGGTTTGCTTTTGCGCTGCCAGTTGCTCCGTTTCCACTGCTGCAACCACCCCCACAGGGCGTTTGCCATCATCCAGGAGTCAGTGTAGAGATAGAGCACTGGCCACTTTTCTCATTCGGCAATATCTAGGGCTAGTTGGATGGCTTTCACTTCTGCAAACTGACTGGATTCACCGTGTCCTTCAGCAACTCCAATGACTTGTCGTAGGGGACTCCACACAGCAGCCTTCCACTGTCGATGCTTTCCCACAATGCGACAAGACCCATCAGTGAACAGGGCGTATTGCTTTTCATCATCTGATAATGTGTTGTATGGTGGGGCCTCCTCAGCACGTTTCACCTCTACCTCGGGCGACATCCCAAAATCTTTGCCTTCTGGACAGTTCGTGATCACTTCCAGGATCCCTGGGTGACTGGGATTCCCTATTCGAGCCCGTTGTGTTATCAATGCAATCCACTTGCTCCATGTGGCATCAGTTGCATGGTGTGTAGATGAGACTCTCCCTTTGAACATCCATCTCAGCACTGGCAGTCGGGGTGCCAGGAGGAGCTGTGCTTCTGTTCCGATCACTTCTGAGGCAGCTCGAACTCCTTCATATGCCGCCAGTATCTCCTTTTCCGTTGGAGTATAGTTGGCCTCAGATCCCCTGTATCCTCGACTCCAAAAACCCAGAGGTCAGCCTCGTGTCTCCCCAAGTGCCCTCTGCCAGAGGCTCCAGGTAGCACCATTCTTCCTGGCTTCACTGTAGAGTATGTTTTTGATATTTGGTCCTGTCCGGACTGGCCCAAGGGCTACAGCATGCACAATCTCCTGTTTAATTTGTTCAAAGGCCTGTTGCTGTTCAGGGCCCCAGTTAAAGTCATTCTTCTTCTGGGTCACATGGTAGAGCGGGCTCACAATGAGACTGTAATCTGGAATATGCATTCTCCAGAAACCCACAGCACCCAGGAAAGCCTGTGTCTCCTTTTTGTTGGTTGGTGGAGACATTGCTGTTATCTTATTGATCACGTCCATCGGGATGTGTCGACGCCCATCCTGCCATTTTATTCCAAGGAACTGGATTTCCTGCGCAGGCCCCTTCACCTTGCTTCGCTTTATAGCGAAACCGGCCTCCAGGAGGATTTCAATTATTTTCTTCCCTTTCTTGAAAACTTCTCCTGCTGTGTTGCCCCATACGATGATGTCATCAATGTGCTGGAGATGCTCCGGAGCCCCACCTTCCTCCAGTGCAGTATGAATCAGTCTGTGACAGATGGTGGGGCTGTGTTTCCACCCTTGGGGCAATCGATTCCAGGTGTACTGGACTCCCCTCCAGGTGAAGGCAAACTGTGGCCTGCACTCTGGTGCTATGGGAATGGAGAAAAATGCATTAGCGATGTCAGTTGTGGCGTACCACTTGGCTGCCTTGGACTCCAGCTCATACTGAAGTTCTAGCATGTCTGGCACAGCAGCACTCAGCATCAGTGTAACTTCATTCAGACCACGATAGTCCACTGTCAATCTCCATTCTCCATTTGACTTTTGCACAGGCCATATGGGGCTGTTGAAGGGTGAATGAGTTTTGTTGATCACTCCCTGGCACTCCAGCTGATGAATCAATTCCTGGATAGGGACCAGGGAATCTCTGTTGGTGTGATATTGCCGCCGATGCACCGTTGTCATAGCCATTGGCACCAGCTGCTCTGCAACCTTCATCAGCCCCACTATAGAAGGGTTCTCTGAGAGACCGGGGAAGGTGGACAACTGTTCACTTCCCTCCGTCTCCAAGGCAGCAACACCAAAAGCCCACCGGTATCCTTTTGGATCCTTGAAATAGCCTCTCCTAAGATAGTCTATGCCAAGGATGCACTGGGCCTCTGGGCCAGTCACAATGGGGTGTTTATACCACTCCTTACCAGTCAGGCTCACTTCAGCCTCCAATACTGTCAACTGCTGAGATCCCCCTGTCACCCCAGAAATACTTATGGGCTCAGCTCCTCTGTATTCTGATGGTATTACTGTGCACTGCGCAACTGTATCGACTAGGGCCTTGTACCTCTGTGGATCTGACGTGCCAGGCCATCGGATCCACACAGTCCAGTAAATATGATTGTCCCTTTCCTCCACCTGGCTAGAGGCAGGGCTTCTCTATTCCTGCTCCTGGTCTGAATATTCACTGTCTGACCCTTGCTGTGTCAAACCAGAAGTCCCCTCATCAGGCTCGGTGGAATTGATTTTATTCTTCCTATATCTGCGAGATCGTCAATTGCCTTCTTGTGCTTCAACACTGACTGCATTAATGGTCTTCTTGGATGGCCCTTTTTTAACGGCTGTCTTCCCTCTCAATTCCTGTACACGGGCTTCCAGCTTAAAAGTTGGTTCACCATCCCACTTCCTCATATCCTCCCCCTGGTCACGCAGGAAGAACCAGAGTGCACCACGTGGCATACGCCTCGGGCTCCCTTTCCCTCTGACTGGCTGATTCCTTGGCAGACTCCTGATATGCAAGGCGATAGCCCTTAGGGACGTGGAGGTACCAAGACTCTCTTCAAAGTTCTGAAGCCAGGAAGAAACAGTTTCCACGGTTGGATTATCCATTTGTGGATAGTACATTGCTGCCAAGCTGGCAGAATATGATGCCGGCGCATTCTTAATCACATGGCCCTTGTACACTGAACATCCTCTGGATCTTTAGGATGCTCATCATCATCTAAATGCCCATAGATTCCTTCCAGTACTGCTAATACCCTCAGGTACTGGATACCTTCATCAACAGTGGACCATTTTCCAGAGGAGGTAGCATTCATTAAGTCTTCCTTGAATGGATATCTTGCTTTGACACTTGAAAGGAGCCGTCTCCAGAGACTGCAAATTGCTGCCTCTTTTCCAATTCCTCTTTCAATGCCACGATTCCTAGCAAGGGAGCCCAGCTGTTGGTCTTCCTTACCTTCTAGCTGTTGGGTATCAGCCCCAGTATCCCAGCATCGAAGCAGCCAGGTAACAATGCGTTCCCCTATCTGGCGGCTGTAATCCTTCCTCAGGTCTCTAAGTTCTGACGAAGTCAGGGACCGGGTGGTTTCTGCCTCCTGCTTCAATTCTGTCACCCCCTTCTCCTGTCTTCCTGTTGAGGGCCCAGCTTGCTGGTCATGTTCTTCCTCCTCTTCCACATCCCTCACTAACCGAGGGTAGGGGCCTGTTGTTCTCCTTGTCCACTGCTTCTTTTTCACTACTGGGGCAACTTTGGCAGTTGTTGTTGCAGTCCCTATCTCAACTCAGGTGTCTTTGGATGCAGTTTGGGTCCCTGCCTCAACCACAGTCCTCTGAGAGTACTCAACTGTGGCTCGATAGGCACAGGCCAGGCCCCAGTACAGTGCTAAGAGCTGTTGGTTCTCATCGGGGTAGACAAGGCACCCTTCTATTAGATGCTGTGTCAGCTTGCCAGTGTTGCTTGCCTGTTCGGGGGTAAAGTCCCAGGCTACTGGAGGTGACAACCGTCCTAGGAACCTGCCCAAATCCTGCCAGACCCCTTGCCACCCAGGGACAGGCCGTCTCAGGGCACATTTCGGTGCCACCCCACCTGAAACTTGTCTCCTCTTAGGCCAAACTGGGACCAGACTACACACAACCCGGATTAGGACAACAATATTGATTAGTAGTATCCAGAAGCTCACATAAGGGTGGACGAGGACCTTGGGAGCATGCATGAATAAATCATCTACATCAATTTCCGGTAGAAAGGGAGAGATAGATTCATTCATTTTCTCCCCAAGGTAGCCCCCCCAACACAGCAAAGTCACCGATGCCACTGTGAAACACATCGTTACTATTTGTGCCAGGGTGCTCCCGAGGCCCTTCATCCTCCCGAGACAAGCTTCCCCAGCACATTGAAGCTATCAGTGCAAAAGCCAAGCAAATAGACATTGTTTCAGTAAACATTTTAGAAAAACACCAGATAAGCGGTGCACGCAAACTCCGTGGCCTGCACAGGAGTTTGCTACTAGTATCTAAAGCAAAGCAAGCAAGCAGGCAAGCAAGCAAGCAAGCAGCTGCTCGTGCCCCACGTTGGGCGCCAAAAAAAGGAACTGTGGTGGGTTGACCCCGGCACGGCACCAGGTGCCCACCAAGCCCTTCTATCACTCCCCCCAACCCCCTTCAGCACAGCACACAGGGAGAGAATAAGGCGCAAAGCAAAGAGCCATGGGTTATGATAGATAAGATGTTATTTTCTACTTCCCGTCCACAGGCAATGTCAGGCCAAGTCCAGGAAGCAGGGCTCCAGGAACACGTAGCAGCCACTTGGAGGACAAAGCAGAATGCCCCCCCCCATCCTCCTCCTGCCCTTTCCCTTTATAGTTGAGCTGATGTCATATGGTATGGAATATCCCACTGGTCAGCTCAGGTTGGCTGTATCTTCTCCCC
This sequence comes from Todiramphus chloris collaris, assembly GCA_025345505.1. Classification (NCBI taxonomy): domain Eukaryota; kingdom Metazoa; phylum Chordata; class Aves; order Coraciiformes; family Alcedinidae; genus Todiramphus; species Todiramphus chloris. The sequence continues at coordinate 3,025 of JANVCC010006534.1, read as the reverse complement.
CATCCTCTGGTGCCATGTGAGCACTGGCAGTCATAACACAGGTGTGTTATCAACACCCTCCAGCTCCCAGTGCTGCAGCATGAGGGATGGGTGGGGAAAAGCAGCTCAGACAGATCCACTACACCAGTATAGTCTGCATCGATAACCCTGGGCAAGACAAAAAGTCCCTGCATTGTAGTCGTAGGAGTAACACACTCTTGTTGTCCACTAGAGGGCCGTATACTCCCGCAGAGACGAGCCGTACTGATGAGTTCCAAAGCGTTGCTGTTTGGGAGGCTGACAAGTCCACTCCAGCGCTGGTGCTGTAGTACAAATGGGCAGCGCTCACTGCTCTGGAATCGTTGCCGCCATTTGTGTCATTGCGCAGCCCCGGTTCGCGTTCCTCCTGAGGTTTCCCTGAACCAGCTTGCCACCGCCATTGTACTTGTAACGATATGAATTGGAGAAATGTTGTCATTTCTTGCATTTTGAGCAAACATTGGGAGCCCTGCCTTTTGTGACATTCGGGCACTGCTTTTTAAAATGTCCAGGTTGCCCACAACTGAAACAGATCTGCTGTTTAACCTGCATTGCTGCAAAAGAAGCAGCCATAGCCTCATATTTATGCTCAGTTGTGCCAATGTGGTTAGAGGTATCTATGATTTTTATCAGGCTTGGGTTTTCTAGTGGGAGGAGTACTTTCTGAAATTCAAACACCACCCACTGCAATTCCTTAATGACTGAAAAATGAAGCCCTTCCCAACGTGGCTGCTGCCCAGGTACACTGGGCCAACAATTTTTTGTGCCACCTCCAGATCCCCTTCTGCCATGGCTTCCTGCCTCACTTGTTCCCAATTGTCCGGGAGGTATAGATCAGTCTCCTTTTGCGGATCGTCCTTCCCTGTGTCAAAAGGGTCATCACCGAATTCTCCTCCTTGTCCCCCCTCCCCCCGGCGACCGCCTGTTTCTTGTGTGTGACAAGAAACACGGGGGCGCCGGGGGTGGGGCTCAGCTGGGGGAGTTGACGGTGGGAGAGCAGACAGCGGGGGAGGGGGCGGCACAGCACTCAGAGAAGCAGGGCAGTCTGACTGCACAGTGGCTTGCCCCTCTTGTTTTTTCATAACCTCTAAAATGGTTCTCCAAGGGGTTAACAGTTCAGCTGCCACTTTATCCGCCTTTGTTGCTCTATCCCACAATTTAATGCCCACCTCATTCCAGGTACTCGCATTAAAAATTGTAGCAGCGGTAACCTCAGGCATCTCAACAGATACCCACTTTAAAATGCTCTTAAGATCATGTGAATTAATACATGCATTGTTCTTCCGTAAAAGTTTTTCCATAAATCCACGCACCAATCGTTCCTCCGAGGACATCCCTGCAGCTCACCTCGCTCATTCCACGAAGGTGATTGCTATCGACTCCTGCTTCCTTTCAGCAGCATTTACATTCTCTGGGTGTCGCCACCCGGTCCAATCATTTATGATCCTAGTCACCCTGCCTCAAAAGGGGGCATCATTTGTGGTGATTGATTCACAGACTCCGTCTTGGTGCAGAAAGGAAGACATTTATTGCGACTTCACACACCTTATATACCCCAGTGCCCCTAGTCCCAGTAACTTTCCACCAAGTTACTTCCCAACACACATGAGTCAACAAGACCCTTATAAGGTACAAATAATTACTTTGTCTAACAACCCAGCTTCCCTTTATCATAACTTAGCAGTGCATCCCAGCTTCCCTTTATCACAGGTTAACCTTGCAGTTAATGTCCCCAGGGCTTGCACCCAACAGGTGCAATAATATTTTCTGTACTGGACCCTATCGTCCAAGCCTCCACACTGGTAAAGCTCCAGAGAATAAAAGGGAACTGCAACAGATACTAGGGACCTTAGGTTATTTGCAGAAACATATCCCTGGATCTTCTATAATTGCTTGGCCCTTGTATAATTTGATTAAGAAAAATGCCTGGTGGCTGTGGACTGCTCAACATGAGGACATGAGGAAGCCTTGAATTTACTGAATAAAGAATTATTTATATACTAGACTTCAAGTCCCATACATCATACAGAACCTATACAAATTGAGTGGGGATTCAGTGTAGCAGTGAAAAAAGGCTGAATGAATCTGCACAAGACAAGATATGGTTGTCAGGGGTCCTTTCCTTCTCCTGGAATCAGTAAGGAAAGGGACTCCTTCCCCTGAGGAAATTGCACAAAAACACACTTGGTTTTTGGAGTGGACTCCTACTTGGAAGGAATTGACTGGGTCTTCCATACTCCTTATTACCCTGAGGCAAATGACTGGACTAACACATTAATCAAAAGATTTGAAAAAGCCTATTCATCAAATTGGGATCTGAGACTGAGGTGGTATACTCAGTTAATAACAGATGGGGTAAAAATGGGAATGCAAAGGTAAAAGCCTTCTGCCTCACCAGAGACTTGATTTCCAAAGAGTCACATAGTAATGGCAAATTCCCCATACAATTGCATTCTGATTGATTTGTAATGGTCAATGTAATGAAGAAAATTGGATGATTTGTGTCGATAAGATGTGGAAACATCTTAGTGGTGAAACACAAACCAGGGACCCAGCCAGTAAAAATTAAACACCCTCTAATTCAACCAATAATTGAACAGTTTATAAAATATGGATAGCTAACAGAGTGTGAATCGGAATATAACACTCCTATCCTGCCAGTTAAGAAACCAAATGGGATTTACAGGATAGTGCAGGCCATTAACAGGATAACAGAGGATTTATATCCAATAGTGGCAAATCCATATACATTATTAACTAAATTAGAAACTGAATTGGCTTGGTTTACCATATTGGATCTGAAGGATGCCTTCTCTTGCTTGCCCCTGAGTTTGGAGAGCCAGCACTTGTTTACTTTTGGGTGGGAAAACCCAGATTTTGGAAGAAGAACACAACTCACATGGACAACATTGCCACAGGGATTTAAGAACAGCCCCACTTTTGGGGGGGGGGGGGGGGGATGTCGCTGTTTATGCCGGGAGCAGAGAGACGCAGCAACATATAAGTT
>JANVCC010006500.1:0-42950 GCA_025345505.1 Todiramphus chloris collaris | reverse complement strand
CTTCCTCCTCCTGCCATTCGCAGACTCACAGGAGCTGCAACTCTTTTACTTCTGTCTCTTCCTGGGCATCTACCTGGCTGCCCTGGTGGGCAACGGCCTCATCATCACCACCATAGCCTGGGACCACCACCTCCACACACCCATGTACTTCTTCCTCCTGAACCTCTCCCTTCTCGACCTGGGATGCATCTCCACCACTCTCCCCAAAGCCATGGCCAATTCCCTCTGGGATACCAGGGACATCTCCTACACAGCATGTGTAGCCCAAGTCTTTCTACTTTTCCTCCTCCTCGGAGCAGAGTATTTTCTCCTCACCATTATGTCCTACGATCGCTACGTTGCCATCTGCAAACCCCTGCACTACGGGACCCTCCTGGGCAGCAGAGCTTGTGTCCACATGGCAGCAGCTGCCTGGGCCAGCGGGTTTCTCCATGCTCTTCTGCACACGGCCAATACATTTTCCCTGCCCCTCTGCCAAGGCAATGCCCTGCACCAGTTCTTCTGTGAGATCCCCCAGATCCTCAAGCTCTCCTGTTCACATTCCTACCTCAGGGAAATTGCACTTCTGGTGGTCACTGCATGTTTATTCTTTGGCTGTTTTGTTTTCCTGATGTTGTCCTATGTGGAGATCTTCAGGGCCGTGCTGAGGATCCCCTCTGAGCAGGGTCGGCACAAAGCCTTTTCCACCTGCCTCCCTCACCTGGCCGTGGTCTCCCTCTTTATCAGCACTTGCTTTTTTGCCTACCTGAAGCCTCTCTACATCTTTTCTCCATCCCTGGATCTGGTGTTGGCATTTCTGTACTCGGTGGTGCCTCCAGCAGTGAACCCCCTCATCTACAGCCTGAGGAACCAGGAGCTCAAGGATTCTCTGAGGAAACTGTTTTAATGCCTGGTAGTTGAGAATAATAAAGTGCCATAACCCCATTTGGGTTCCCACGGTGTCTCAGGAAAAGCCACGACTGACTGTGCTTCATTTATTTATTTATTACTTTTTATTGTTGGGTTTTTTTTTCACTTTAGAATTATAGAGTCATCCAGGTTGGGAAAGACCTTCAGGATCCTCAAATTCAACCAGTAACTCTGTTCTACATGTCTACTGCTAAACCGTTATCCTCAGATCAATATCTACAAGGCTTTTTAACATTGTCAGGGATGATTCAACCCCTGGCCTGGGCAGCCTGGGCTAAGTCTTGACAACCCTTTCAGGGAAGAAATTTGTCTCAATATCCCAGCTAAACCTCTCCTGGTTCAACTTGAGGCTGTTTCCTCTTGTCCTGTCTCTTGGTCCTTCAGAGAAGGGATCTACCCCACCTTGCCCCAACCTCCTGTTCTCATCAATGACCAGGAGAAAGGGATGGAGTGTACGCTCAGCAAGTTTGCTGATGATACAAAACTGGGTGGAGTGGCTGACATGGCAGAAGTCTGTGCTGCCATTCAGTGTGACCTGGACAGGCTGGAGATCTGGGTGGGGAGAAATTTAATGCAATTTAACAAGGGCAAGTGTAAAGTGCTGCATCTGGGGAAGAACAACCCCACGGGTCAGTACAGGCTGGGGGCTGATCTGTTGGAGAGCAGCTCTGGGGAAAAAGTCCTACGGGTCCTGGTGGACAGCAGGAGGACCATGAGCCAACAATGTGCCCTTGCGGCCAAGAAGGCCAATGGCATCCTGGGGTGTATTAAGAAGAGTGTGGTCAGCAGGTCAAGGGATGTTCTCTTCCCCCTCTACTCTGTGCTGGTGAGGCCCCACCTGGAATACTGCATCCAGTTCTGGGCACCCTAGTTCAAGAAAGACAGAGAGCTACTGGAGAGAGTCCAGCACAGGGCCACCTAGATTATTAAGGGAGTGGAGCATCTCCCTTATGAGGAGAGGCTGAGAGTGCTGGGTCTCTTTAGCCTGGAGGAGTCTGAGGGGGGACCTCATTAATATCTATAAAAGCGTTAAGGGTGAGTGTAAGGAGGATGGAGCCAGGCTCTTCTCAATGCCATCCAATGTTAGGACAAGAGGCAATGGGAGTAAGTTGGAACACAAGAGGTTTAGGGTGAACATAAGGAAAAACTTTTTCACAGTGAGGGTGACAGACACTGGAATGGGCTGCCCAGGGGGGTTGTGGAGTCTCCTTCTCTGGAGACATTCAAACCCCACCTGGACACGTTCCTGTGTGACTTGCTCTAGGTGGTCCTGCTCTGGCAGGGGGGTTGGACTAGATGATCTTTCTAGGTCCCTTCCAACCCCTGACATTTTATGATTCTATGATTCTGTCAGGGAGTGTTGAGACCAAGACGGTTTCCCCTGAGTCTTTTCTCCAGGCTGAACAAGCCAGGGTCCCTTGGATGCATCTCAGCACACTTGCTCTCCAGACCTCAGATCCTCTGCCCTTCTCTGGACATGCTCCAGCCCCTCTGTCCATCCAGATAGCATTTGACCCAACAAAGTGTCTGCCTGTCCAAGCCATGAGAAGCCAGTTTCTCCAGGAGGATGCTGTGGGAAACAGTGTCAAAGGCTTTGCTGAAGCCGAGGTAAACCACAGCCACAGCCTTCCCCTCATCCATTAGGTGGGTCACCCAGTCATAGAAGGAGATGAGATTGGTCAGGCAGGACCTTCCTTTCCTAAACCCATGTTGGCTTGGCCTGATCACCTGGTTGTCTTCTATATGTTGCATGATGACACTCAGGATGAACTGCTCCATGACTTTGCCAGGCACCGAGGTCAGGCTGACAGGCCTATAGTTCCCCTGATCTTCCTTCTGGCCTTTCTTGTGGATGGGAGTCACACTGGCCAGCCTCCAGTCATCTGGGACCTTCCTAGTTATCCAGGACCAACAATAAATGGTGGAAAACAGCTTAGACTCTTCGAACCAGCATCCTCAATAGACCAAAGTCAGCCCTCTGAAAGTCCGAGGTGGAGATTTCACCGAAACCTCACCTAACTTACTCAGGAACTGAAAACTCGATCATTTCATGATCGCTATTCCCCAGTCAAGCTGCAACGGTGACTTCTCCAACAAGTATTTCTCTGTTCACAAGCAGTAGATCAAGGAGGGCACCTTCCATGGTTGGCTCCCTGACCAACCGCATCAAGAAGTTATCTCCCAGACACTCCAGGAACCTCCTGGACTGTTCTCTCTCTGCTGTCAGAGTAGCAATGAATACTGTCTCGGAGAACTGAGAAATGGTTCCTTTGACCCCAGAGTCCAACTCAAGGGACCCACCATGGTGCCTACAGCCTCTGGATCATGAGGAAGTAGAAGGCCTTGAGCCAGCACTGACAGGGGGATCCCGGTGTGCTCTCTGCCCACTCCAGCTGTGTTCCCACCAGGCCCCAGGCTGTTTCTTTTCCCAGGCACTTCCCATAGGAATCCTTGCCTGATGGGCTCTTACAGATGTCGTCACATAGGTGCTGTGGGCCTTGCAGGATGGTTTAGAATCGATGTTAGGGCAGCGATAGTTAAGGTTGATGTTCCACTTTAAATTGGAGCTAGAGTTAGGCTGGTATAGGGTTAGACATGTGACCTCAAATGCAAACCAGCCAAGTCTCTGGGTCTAATTTTCCTTAAGCCTTCCAGATTTCTGTGGCTAATCTAAGACTTTTCAGCAGTGTAGCCACACAGAGAATGTTTCTCTAATAAATAACAGCAGAAAAAAGACTACCTATTTATTTATTTATTTATAATTCTAATTTATTTTTTGGTGCACAAGAACAAGTGGTATCTGCATTCTTTGATTCCTCTTGTTCCAGACAGTCCCCTATTGACGACTGAATATGTAGGGAAATATGTAGGAAAGTGAGATCCTTTCTGACATCCCCTACCCCAGGCCACTCAGCAGTGCCCTGCCATCCCTGTCACCACCCCCTGGGACTGGAATCCTGTCCCAGCCCTACAGCCTGCAGCTCAGTGATGCAGCTCAGTGACACCAGTGCCCACATGCTGTATCTGGACACCCAGCTGCATGGTCTCAGGAGGATTTCTGAGAGGAAAGGAAAGGATTTGCTGAGCTGCAATCACCTCCACATCCACCTGTGACATCAGAAAACCCTTCCCTAGCCAGGGTGCTCCTCTTGCTCCGTAGCTGTGATTCCACCTGGGACAACACAAACACCTGCAAAAGCCAGGGGCCTGCTCCTGCACAATTTCCTACTTATCTAACCATGACGTCACAATGCCCCAGACTAACCATGTGCCTGCTCCTGCCCCATCTTATGCTGACCTGCCTGTGACATCACAATGCCCTGCACAAGCCACGTACCTGCTCCTGCCCCATCTCCTACATATGGAGCTGTGACATCACAAAGCCCTACACAAACAAGGTCCCTGTTCCTACCACAGCTCCTAATCATCCACCTGGGACATCACAAAACCTTTTAAAAGACAGGACTTTGCTCCTGCCCAATCACCTGCTAACACACATGTGCCATCAGAAACACTTGCACTTAGCAGGTCCTTGCCCCCTCACCCATGGAGCTGTGACCTCATAAACCACCCAAAAGCCAGAGGAGTTCCGCTGTCCCATCTCCTATTCACCATCTATGACATCACAACCCCCAGAAAAAACCATGTCCCTGGCCTGCCTCTATCCTAATCATGGAGCTGTGACATCACAAACGCCTGCTCAAGCAAGGACCTGGCTTCTCCCCCATGTCCTGTGCATCCATCTGTGTCCTCACAAAACACTAAACAATCCAGGGGCCTGCTTATGACCATCTCCTACTAAAACACCTGTGACAACAGAAACCCCTGCACAAGGCAGGGGCCTTCTTCTGCCCCTTCTCCAACTCATTCATCTGTGACATCTCAAAGACCTGCAAAAAACAGGTTCCTGACCCATCTCCTACTCATGGAGATCATGAGGTCACAACCTCCCCAAAAAAGAGGGGAGTTTTCCTGTCCCATCTCCAACTCAACCATCTGTGACATCACAACCTCCAGCACAAACCATGTCCTGGACATGCTCCATATCCTTATCATGGAGATGTGACGTCACAAAACTCTGCTCAAGACAGGACCATGCTCCTAACAGAATCACAGAATTACTGAGGTTGGGAAAGACCTCTGAGATCAACAGGTCTGGCCTAGGACCTATCACCATCACATCCACCAGACCATTGCACTAAGTGCCACATCCAGCCTTTCTTTAAACAGCTCCAGGGATGGTGACTCCACCACCTCCCTGGGCAGTCCATTCCAATGTGTGATCACCCTCTCTGTCAGGAAGTGCGTCCTGATATCCAACCAAAACCTCCCCTGGTGCAGCTTCAGGCCATGCCCTCTCCTTCTGCCACTGGCTGCCTGGGAGAAGAGACCAACCCCGACCTGACTACACCCTCCCTTCAGGGAGCTGGAAAGAGCAAGAAGGCCCTCCTGAGTCTCCTCTTCTCCAGGCTAAACAACCCCAGCTCCCTCAGCCTCTCCTCATAAAACTTTCCATCTAGTCCCTTCCCCAGCCTTGTTGATCTCCTCTGGACCCGCCCCAGCACCTCAATGTCCTTCTGGAAGCGAGGGGCCCAGAACTGTGCCCAGTACTAGAGGTGAGGCCTCACCAGTGCTGAGTACAGGGGGAGAATCACATCCATTCTCCTGCTGGCCACACTGTTCCTGATAGAAGCCAGGATGCCATTGGCCTTCCGGCTGGACACACTGCTGGCTCCTGTTCATCCGGCTGTCAACCAGCACTCTCAGGTCTCTCTCCAAAAGGCCACTCTCCAGCCACTTCTCCCCCATTCTGTAGCTCTGCATGGGGTTGTTGTTGACAAAGTGTAGGACCCCGCACTCGGTCCTCTTGATCCTCATATCGTTGGCCTCAGCCCATTGACCCAGCCTGTCCAGGTCCATCTGCAGCATCTTCCTACCCTCTGGCAGATTGACGCTCCCTCCCAGTTTGGTGTCATCCCCAAATTTCCTGAGGGTAGGCTCAATCCCCACATCCAGGTCATCAATAAAGATGTTGAATAGGACTGGGCCCAGTACTGATCCCTGGGGTACACCACTGGTCACTGGATGCCAGCTGGATGCATCACCGTTCACCACCACTGTCTGGGCCTGGCCATCCAACCAGTTCTTAACCCAGCAAAGAAGGGTGCACCTGCCCAAGCCATGGGCTGCCAGCTTTTCTGGGAGGATGCTGTGGGAGACTGTGTCAAAGGCTTTGCTGAAGCCGAGGTAAACCACAGCCACAGCCTTCCCCTCATCCATTAGGTGGGTCACCCAGTCATAGAAGGAGATGAGATTGGTCAGGCAGGACCTTCCTTTCCTAAACCCATGTTGGCTTGGCCTGATCACCTGGTTGTCTTCTATATGTTGCTTGATGGCACTCAGGATGAACTGCTCCATGACTTTGCCAGGCACCGAGGTCAGGCTGACAGGCCTATAGTTCCCCTGATCCTCCTTCTGGCCTTTCTTGTGGATGGGAGTCACACTGGCCAACCTCCAGTCATCTGGGACATTCCCAGTTAGGCAGGACTGGTGATAAATGATGGAGAGTAGCTTATCCAGTTCTTCTGCCAGCTTCCTCAGCACTGTAATCTGACTCATGTCAGAAGGGAATGAGTAGGAGATGAGGTAGCAGAAGATGCCTGTCTGGTGAAGGGTTTGTGGTGACAAGGTGGATGAGCAGGAAAGGAGGAAGGAGCAGGACCCGTCTTGTGCAGGGGTTTGTGATGTCAGAGCTGAGTATGACATGGGGCAGGAGCAATGACCTGGCTTGTGCAAGGTTCTGTAATGTCACAGGTGGATTGATAGGACATGGAGCAAAAGGAGCCCCTGTCTTGTACAGGGATTTGTGATGTCACAGGTGGATGAGTAGCAGATGGGAAGGAGAAGTCACTGGCTTGTGCAGGGGTTTTTGATGTCACATCTCGATGAGTAGGAGATGGGTCAGGGACCTGTGATGTGCAGGCATTCGTGATGTCACAGGTGGAGGAGTAGATGAGAAAGGAACAAAACTTCGGCTTGAGCAGGGGTTTTCGATGTCCCATGGGCATGAGTAAGAGATGGGAGAGCAGAAGGTGCCTGGCTGGTGCCAGGCTTTGTGATGTCCCAGGTGTTTGAGTAGGAGACAAGGCAGGGGCAGGGAGTGAAGGCAGAACGGACAGAGTCATCCCTGGGTGCTGTGAGGAAGGAACCGAAAGAGGACCTGAGCCAAGCTGAGCGAAGCTGGCAAAGCAGGCCAGAATGAGAGGAGAGCCACAAAAACCCTTCAGATTCCTCAACTTTATACCAAATATGATGTCTATGGGATGGAATCCCTCATTGGTCAGTTCAGGGTCACATGTCCTGGCCGCTTCTTCCTGCATGTGCAGATTTCACTTTTCTGAAACCCTCAATGTGGTACACAAGATCCAGCAGTGGCCTTGGTCTGCACACCAGTCCTTGGTAGTAACTCTAACCATGGAGTGTTCTCACTGCCAGAAGCAGACACTGCCTGGGAAAACAGGCTGCTGACGGCAGACAGTGCAGGGAGTTAGAAGAACTGAGCTGAAAAGTGAAATCACTGAACAGAATTAGTTCTGTTCTCACTCAAACCAGGACATAGACACATCATGAGAACGGAGAGTCTCTCCTGCTGGCTGGTGTCAAGGGCATGTAGCTCAATGGAAGAACAACCACTTCACATGTTGGAGGTGCTCAATTCAGTCCCTGGCATCTCCAGGGACTGTTTCTGCCCCAGATTAGTGAAGCTGGTGGGCCACCTCTGCCCAGCCTGTGCTGGTGGAACTGGGAAGCAGAGGCCTGTCCTGCATTGGTGGCCAGGGCCAGAAGATGGTGCCTCAGCTGATCCTTCAGCAAAGACTCACAACCAAAAAAGGGTGTGGGACACAACTTGTTACTGCTGCCACAGGTGGAGTGATGCACATCAAATGCTCATTGATCTAAACCAGTGACTTAGGCTCTCAGGTCCAGGAGATGTTCCCCCTGATGGCCTGTGCCCCTCAGTGCCAGTCCCTCTGCCCAGGCCAGCACCAGAGTCCTGGGCAGGGCACAGTGCAGCTGCCCTGCCCTGATGCCTGCAGAAAGAGCTTTCTCCTGCTCAGGGAGTCCTCCTGTAGTCTCTTCTCCAGAGCCATCCCTGCTCCCCAGAGAGCCTTTCCCACGTCAGTGTGTCCATGCTGGCCTGGCCAACCATTCCCAGCTCCCTCCCCATGCTCCCTGCAGGACCCCAAGCTGGTGCTGCTCTGCAAAGGGAGGGGACAATGGTGCTCCAGGGCAATGGTGGGAGTGGGAATTAGAACTAGACAGACAGGCTTCACTGCTCTGGGGCTCTTGCCATCTTCCCTTGATGGCTCAAGAGCCAAGGAAGGGGCCGGGCAGGACCATGGGATGTCTACAATGGCACAAAAGACAGGGGAAGGCTTCACTAGATCCAGACCATGAGCTCTCTCAAGTCTGGTGTCCATTTGCCTGTTGGCCAAGAAGAAGATCTGAAAAGTTCAGATACTGCCCTGAAGAGATCGCTGGTATTATTTAGTTGTTCACTGAGGTTTTCATCTGAATGACTCTGTCTTGGGCATGTTCTTGAGAACAATTTTGAAAGAAGGCGGAAACATTCAGGAACTGTCTGAGGAGATCCCCTGATATGATGCTTGTAAGAGCCTGGTCTGTGAAAGTTACCCTCGTGTGTCCACCAAAGAAGGTCACAGACCAGACCCTGCTGTACTGGTCCTTTGAACATGACTGAGGATGTCTGTCCATGTGAGGATACTGCTACCCACCCACCCCCACTCCACACACTCACGACTCAGTAGCTGTTCACTGGTGTTTTACTCAACAGGACATTTATTCAGCTTGTTCTTGAGAGAGAATTTGAAGCAAGACTGAAGCTTTCACACACTACCCTGAGGAGATCCCTGGTGTGATGGAGCTGCTGTTGTGGGGGCAGCTGTGTCCCAGCAGGGCCCATGGCCTGTCCCTGCCTGCACTCACAACACGGCCACACAGCAGCACTGGCACCAAGCTGCCAGAGCACTCAGGCCTTAGCCCAGCCCAGGGGCTCAGCAGGAGAGGCTGGGAGGGAAGAGTGAGCAGCTGGGGACAGAGCAAGCGCTGGTGCTCTGTTGGGAAAAGGCCTGGGAACAATGATCAGGACTCAATATGAGTTACAATCATGTTCAACTTTATTACTGTCTATGCTTCGCTTATATGTTTCTTGCTTATTACTGATTGGCTACATACAGTTCACACGCTCTAATACATATTATGATTGGTCTACATACAGCAAGCACGCTTAAGCACCCTGGCCCATTCCCCCCCCCCAGTGCAGGGAAGCGGCGGTTCTGCCCGCTTCTCCCTGCAGGCGCAGCCTCCCCCTTTCTGCACCTCCCAAGTCTCCTGTTTTCGGTCAGCGTGCCCTGGGAAAGAGGCCTGTTAGTTGATTGTTTTATTGCTTTGTCTTCCTCTTATCACTTGCTCAAGGACGATTCATTGCCCATCTGCTGGCTTGTTCACACTTGCAGCCAGGTACCCATGTCCACCCTGCTCCTTGAGCCATTCCTCGACAGTGCTCCCTGGCGATGCTGCTGGGCTGGGACTCTTTTCCCCTCCACCTCTGACACAGGCACTGCCCCGGCAGCTCCAGAGGAGTCTGGGAGGAAGGGGCTCAGAAAAAACAGTCAAGGCAGAGAATTTTATGTAGTTGAAGCACACAGGTAGCACAGCCCCCACTTCTACAGTCCCTAGGTCACAGCTTACAGTCAAATACTGAATTATTAATGCTGTAAATAAGGACAGCATCATTGTAAACAGCATGATCATGAGACATCCAGTGATGACCAGCAGCCAAAAAAAACACTGAAGGCATGCTGGACCTGCATTGATTGATGTTACAACTGCTCAGGAGGAGAAGATGCAGAGCTTATGGATTTAGAAGATAAACTAGTAGTCAGTCTCTTCAGAGCATCCTTGAGCTCCTGGTTCCTCATGCTGTAGATGAGGGGGTTCACTGCTGGTGGCACCACCGAGTATAGAACTGACACAACCATGTCCAGGGATGGGGAGGAGATGGAGGGGGGCTTCAGGTAGGCAAACATGACAGTGCCAACAAAGAGGGAGACCACAGCCAGGTGAGGGAGGCAGGTGGAAAAGGCTTTGTGCCGACCCTGCTCAGAGGGGATCCTCAGCACGGCCTTGAAGATCTCCACATAGGACAACACTATGAAAATGAAACACCCAAAGACTAAACAGACACTGATCGCAAGAAGCGCAATTTCCCTGAGGTAGGAGTGTGAGCAGGAGAGCTTGAGAATCTGGGGGATCTCACAGAAGAACTGGTGCAGGGCATTGCCCTGGCAGAGGGGCAGGGAAAATGTATTGGCCGTGTGCAGCAGGGCATTGAGAAACCCGCTGGCCCAGGCAGCTGCTGCCATGTGGACACAAGCTCTGCTGCCCAGGAGGGTCCCGTAGTGCAGGGGTTTGCAGATAGCAACGTAGCGGTCATAGGACATGACAGTGAGGAGACAAAACTCTGAATCAATAAAGAAAAGAAAGAAAAATAATTGTGCAGCACATCCTATGTAAGAGATGTCCCTTGTTTCCCAGAGGGAATTGTCCATGGCTTTGGGGACATTGGTGGAGATGGCTGCCAGGTCGAGGAAGGAGAGATTGAGGAGGAAAAAGTACATGGGGGTGTGGAGATGGTGGTCCCAGGCTATGGTGGTGATGATGAGGCCATTACCCAGGATGGCAGCCAGGTAGATGCCCAGGAAGAGCCAGAAAGTCAAGAGCTGCATCTCCCATGTGTGAGCAAATGGCAGGAGGAGGAAATTTGTGATGGAGCTGCTGTTGGACATTTGCTTCCTCTGGGCATGGGGAGCTGTGCAAGCCAAAAAACAAGAGTGACAAGTCAGCAAATACTTTTCTGAGTAAAGTCAAAACTCTGGGAATAGAACCCTGCTTGGTGCTGGCCAAGACTGCAATGAAAAGAAGGTCCTCTGTCCACAGCCTCTTGCTTATCAAGCCCTTCTCTGCAGCACTGGGCAGTGACATGGACCGCTACTGACCCTCAGGCCTGTCCAATGAGAGCCCTGTAAATGCAGAAGGGCTTTTCAGCATCTGCACTCCCTGTGCTGAGAAACAGGGGTGGTGAGCTGTTGAAGACTTCTGGGTTTTTCCACCTCCCAGCATATTCCCTCCTGAGTGTCAGGATACCTCAGCATTTCTGCTGCCCTTAGGGAGAACAGAGAGAGTCCTGCGAGGCAGGAGGATTGACTGTGGCTCAGGGCACAGGGAGGGGAGCTGCTCTGTCCCTCCCTCTAGTGTCCAGGTCTCTGGTTTTGCACCTTTATGAAGTGGAGCTTGAACCAACTCCTATTTTATCCTGAAACACCACCAGACCTTGCTGACCGCAGAGGGATCCACCACAGACTCCTCAATGTGTCACCCTCTCTCAAGGTCTCAGCACCCCACTGTTAGCCCAGGACACACATGGCTCATTTCAACACCCCAATGGCATTCCCTCAGTCATAGCATCTCTGAACTTCTCCATGGGGTTTTTTAGATAACAGCAAGATGCTCTAGGATGGGTTGACATCCTGGAGGGCAGCTCACAGCTTGGAAGGACACCTCAAGAAGAAAAGCAAGTGTCTCAGCAATCAAATCTCATTAAGGAATAGTCAGTCTATTCTCAAGCACCACACACTCCATTGCCCACAGCCCCACAGGTGAGAGGGAAGCTGGACACTTGTTCCCATGGACACAGCAGCAGGAAAGGAGCCCCAGGCTCAGGGTGAGACTGTGCAGATGAAGCTGCCCTCCCCAGAGAGCCTGACAGCAAGAGCCCAGCAGCAAGAGCACAGAGCAGGGCAGGAAGAAGGGCAAGTGCGGGCAGGGTCTGGCTGCCAGAGGCCAGGGCAGAGGCAGCGGGGCCCTCAGGACAGCGTCCCCCTGAGCCAGCTGTGCAGCCACCAACCAGAGCCCGCCATGGCCGGGCAGCTGCTCTCAGCCCCTGTGCTCTGCAGAGGGCACTGAGCAGGGGGCTAGAGAGCTGCCCCACGGCTCTGCTGGAGCTCTGCCTGCAGAGGTACTGCCTCCTGCCTTGGAGCCCACGGCCCGCAGGGCAGAGCCTTTGCTGCGGACAGAGGAGCCCAGGGGGCTGGCTCAGGGGAAGGCTCTGCACTGGAGGGGATCCCACACACATGGCTCCAGCCTACCTCCCACACCAGTGCTGCCTCTAGTTCTTTCTCCTCCCCTGGTGCTGTCCCTGCTGCTGGGACATTCTCACCTGGGAGGGGTTTCCCTGCCCCAGGGCTTCTCCCTGTTCTCAGAGCCCACCCCAACCTCTGGGCACTCACTGACAGAATCCTGCCTGTGTGCAGGGCACTGCCTGTGCACATGGTCCTCTTTGGAGCTTTAAACAGGCAGGACAAGCTGCTGGGTCCAGCCAAGGTGCTGCTGGTGCTGTCCATGGGCAGAGGAGTGGCTGAAGACACTCTCACAGGCTCCCAGCAGACCTGCTGACCACTCAGAGACACAACTCAGGAGCCTCAGCAAGGGGTAGCAGGGGGGTGGCAGGATCCCCATCCCAGGGCACTCAACCCCTGCCCCTGTCTCTGCTCCTGGAGCTGTCCCTGCCAGGAGCTGCTTCTCGGTGCCCAGGTCTCCTCCCTGTCAGTGTTCCCAGAGCACATCCTACTGGATGTGAGCTCAGCTTTGCCCTGCCCAGAAGCAGCTCTGGGTGTGCAGGGTCTCAGGAGGAACTCAAACAAGTCCTAACAAAAACTGAGGTCTCACAGTCTACTCCAGAGCAACAAAACAAATTCTAGATTCACACTGCCCACACAGCCCAAGAAGAGGATGAAAATGTAAAGCAAACAATCCTTCCCATACAGGAAAATGCTGCCTTGATGTGCTCTTCAAAGACCCCTCAGAAAATAATTGGGGTGAGCTTGAGCTGTGAGCAGCCCTGACCCGTCCTGCACTCTCTGAAGAACAGCAGGACCCTGCCCTGCCCTTCCGTGCCCTGTCCTGCCCTGCCCTGCCCGGGGTGGTTCCTTCCACCCGCAGCTTCTCCCCACAGCTTCTCCGTGGGGAGCTCCCTGGGCAGGCTGAGAGCTGAGCCTGGCAGGTGGCAGAGTCCTTGCCCCAGCACACAGCCCCTGGGCTGCAGGGACCCTGCTGGCAAGGACAGCCCTGCCCACCCTGCCTGCACACACAGACTCACACCCTGCAGCCGTGCCCAGCACAAGGCAGCCCACATGCCCTGGCCCTCTGATGCTGCAGCAGGGAAGTCTTGCTCTACAGCATCTCCTTCCTCTATGCTGGAGAAACTGCAAAAATCCCTCCTGTCTCAGGGTTGTGCCAGGGTTTGGAGAACTTCCAGTGAAATTCAGAGACATTGCCCTTCATGCAGGTACTTACCACATAGAGGGCTCTGAAGATATCATTCCAAAAGAGTTCCCAATCTTCTTCCCATCCCAGGCTGCTTCTTCTCTCGCTCTGCTCATTCCTCTCTTCTCTGGCTTGGCAGAGGAGCTGCTCCTGGGCAGAGCTGGCTCTGGGCAGTGCTGCCGCTTGCCAGGAGCTCCCTCCAGCCCAGGAGCCCAGCCCAGCTCAGCAGCACAGCAACAGAACAAGGTATTTGAATGATCCCTCAGGTGGAGTTGTGCTGAGACCATGTACCTCAGGGACTGAGAGGAAGACGAAGAAACCTCTCCAGAGGTCACAGTCAGATGCAAACTCCAAAGTTTCTTGCAGTGTTAATGGTCACACAGAGGACCATTTCTGAGAGAACTTCCAAGGGCTGCTTAGAGCAGAACTCTGGAGGCAGAAGTGAGAAGTAAACAAATTCCATCTGAAGTAGGAAATTAGATGGGCAATATGAAGCCAAAAAGCCAAGGCCTGACCCCCAGGCCCTGGGGAGGCAGATGCTGTTTCTCACACCTTGCTCAGAGCTCTTCCTAGGGAAGTCAGTTGTGGGGATGTGCAATGACAAGTACAGGAGTATGGTCCAACACCTCCCAGATTCTTGGTTAGGGAAGGGGAGGCCATAACACCATGGTGCAGGAAGGAGAAGGTGCTTCCTTACAGACATTAGTGGCAGAGACAAGAGACAGAGCCAAGGGCAGAAAGAGGTCATCTCTGATGGGGCTTTCAGAGTGTCCTCATCCCTCCTTCATCTCCACCACAACCTGTCCTACAGTGTCCCACACCTGCCCCTCTTCCTCTGCAGGCTGTAGACAACCACCCTGCTACAACCCCCTGCTCTCACCTGACCATCTTCCTTCCTTTACTGACATCTCTGCATCCTCCCTGGCTTCTCCATGGACACAAAGCCTGGGGCTGATGAGTATGCCTGGGGGATCTTGGTCCACCACAGTTCTGCCCATAACAACCCAGACAGCACAACCCTCTATTCTCTTTTCCAAATCACAGTGGTTTGCTTGGCTTGGAGACCTCCCAAGGTCCCTTCCAGGATGATTCATTTTATATTTTCTTTCACCACAGTTCTTCCCCTGATGTCATCAGGGACAACACACCGGTCCCCATCACCATGGCCACAGCAGATCACAGGTTGGAGTGACCAACTGTGTCTCTTTTGTCCCACTGCAGTTCCGGATGCAGAGCTGCTGGGTGGGTCAACCTATGCAGGCCTTAGTTCTGAGCTTAACCTTTGATGTTCTGGTTCCCTCTGTTCCCTCCCAAGTTTTAATCTTTCCCCATCCTCAAACATTCCTCTACAAACAGCAAACCCTGTACTTTCCCAGCTGCCCCTGCCTTTGGTGGCTTTGTCCCCTCAGCTGGTGTTTCAAAGATGGTTGTCATGCTGATGCCGACGCTGGTCAGTACAAAACCAGGACCTCCTTTTATGAGCTGTAGTGTCCTGCAGGTTCTTATGCTGTGATCTTGTGTTGGTGGCTCCCCACAGTCAGGGTGAGACATCTGCACACAGCCAGTAACAGCTGGTAAAATGGAGCTTCAGCCCAGGGGCACTTGGAGAAACTCCAGAATTCTGCCAACAGAAACTGGTGATGTTTCTCAAGGAGAAGTGGCCAGTCCTGCACTGGGAGGAAGAACAACCCCTCTGGAAACCCCAGGGTAGGGAATCAGGCCAGGAAGGTGAGAGACCAGCATGGCCAAGCAGAGACCTGCTGGTGAAAGTGCAGTGCAAGGAGGAAGGGCACAGGCAGTGGAAGCAGGGACAGGTGTCCTGGGAAGAGGACAGGGACACTGCCTGGCTGTGTCGGGGAGGGGTCAGGAAGGCCAAGGTGTGGCTGGAGCTGAACTTGGCCAGGGATGCAAAGAATGGGAAGCAGGAATTGAAAAGGGACATCAGCCAGCAAAGGAATGTCTGAGGAATCATGTCCCCCTGATGAGCAAGACTGGCAAGCAGGTTACAAGGGACAAGGAGAAGGCTGAGGAACCCAACAACTTCTTTGCCTAGTCCTCACTGGCAACCTCTCTCCCCACACCTCCTGATTGGATAGACAACGAGATGGGGACTGGGGGAGCCGAGTATAAAAGAAGATCACTTTTGTGACCATGTGAGGAGCCTGAACAAACCAAAGTCTCTGGGAACTGCCGTGATGCATCCCAGAGTCCTGAGGGAACTGGCTGCTGTGGTTGCCAGGCCACTCCCCATGATTCTGAAAAGTCCTTTCACTCAGGGGAACTGCCTGGGGCTTGACAAAGGAAACATTGGGCCCATTTCTAAAGAGGGTATAAGGAAGGATCCTGGGAACTAGAGACCCTGCAGCTTCCCCTCTGTGCCTGGGAAGATCCTGGAACAGGTCATCCCACAATCTCTGCTGAGGCACACGAGGACAGGGAGTTGACTGGAGACAACCAGCACGGCTTCCCCAAGGACAAGTCCTGCCTGACCAAACTAGTAGCCTTCTAATGTGAAGTGACACCATTAGTGGACAAGGAAAGAGCTACAGATGTTGTCTGGACTTGTGTAAGGCCTTTGACATGGTTCCGCTCAACATCCTTCTGTCTAAACTGGAGAGAGATGGATTTGATGGGTGGGCTGTTTGGTGGATGAGGAATTGAATGGATGGTCACCTCCAGAGGGCAGTGGTCAATGGCTCCACCTCAGGATGGAGACTGGTGACAAGTTGTGTCTCTCAGGGGTTGTTGCTCAGACCAGTCCTTCATCAGTGGCGTAGGCAGTGGGATCAAGTGCACACTCAGCGAGTTTGCAGATGAGACCAAACTGAGTGGTGTGGTTGAAACTACTGAAGACATGAAATATCATCCAGAGGGACTGGGAAATTAGGAACAGTCATCCAGAGGAAACTGAACAAACTTGAGATAAGCCTGGCATCTTCAGGGGTTTGTGATGTCACAGCTGCATGGGTAGGAGATGGGGCAAGGAAATGGCTTGTACAGGGGTTTGTGATGTCACATGCGGATGAGTAGGAGATGAGCAAGGACAAATTCCCAGCTTGTACAGGGTTCTATGACGTCACAGGTGTAGGAGAAGGAGATGGACAAGGACCAGGGTCCCGGCCTGTGCAGGGGTTTGTGCTGTCACTTGGGAGTTAGTAGGAGAAGGCTGATGTCCAGGCACCCAGCGAGTGCAGGGGTTTGTGATATCACACGAGTGTGCACAGGAGATGGGGCAGGAGCAGGGGCCTGGCTTGAGCAGGGGATTATGATGTCACAAGTGGAAAAATAAGAGATGGGTCAGGAGCAGGCCCCTTGTTAGTGTGAGTACTGTGACATCACAGATAGATGAGTAGATCACAGCTCCATACGGAGGAGATGGGGCAGGAGCAGAGATCTGGCTTCTGCAAGCTTATGTGATGTCACAGGTGGATAAGTAGAAGATGAGTGAGGAGGAGGCCCACACCTTGGTTAGGGTTTTGTGATCATAGCTCCATAAGTAGGAGATGGGGCAGGAGCAGGGCCCTGGCTTGTGTGGCAGTCAGTGATGTCACAGCTCCAAGTGTAGCAATTAGAGCAGTAACCAGATTTGCAGGGGGTTGTGATGTTGCAAGTGCATGGATAATGATGGGGAGGGCCTTTGCCTGGACAGTCTACAGCTGAGAAGATGACTGTAGAGATGGTCCTTGTGTCCTGGGCAGGGGAAAGAGATGAAAGATGAAAGGAATCAAGTACATGTTGTAAATAGCAATTCTGACATGGTCATGACTGAGCAGCTATTTCACATTTATTGATGGTGAAAGGGAGATGAAAATGTTGTATTTGAGCAGCACTTCATCACTGATCAATTGGAGATGAACAGGGTGATTCAGGGGAATATGTTCTGATCCAACTAGCGACTGAATGACAGATCTGACAGTGACAAGATTCCCACTGACTCACTGTGAGCTGTCCAACATTAAATGACATGTCTCTAGGTGTAGGGCACACGTTTCAGTGCTGGGGTGTGGAGTGAAGATCTGAGTGTGGGTCTGGGACATCTTGGCTGCTGGAGGAGCATCATCAGGGCTGGGAAAGAACTGGTCAGGCTGTGGGGAGCTGACAGGCATTGTCAAAGCCCAAGGGAAGCCCAGGTTTGTGTTTGAAGCAGCAACACCCAGTGAGGGCAGAGAGACATAAGCAAAGCCTGGCCCATGGTGGGGTGAGAGTGAGGTGGGGAAGCAGGGGGTGGTTACACTCTGCCGAGAAGCAGCCCAGGCACAGGGCAGTGTGGGACAGTCTGTGGCGGGGACAACCAAGGGCCTTGGTGGGGCCAGTGCCCAAGTCCCCAAGTATTTCCCAGTTGCTTCTGACTTTTTTCTTCCCCAGCCTCCAGGGATGGTTCCCGTACCAGTCGTTCCCTCACTGGTCTCTTCAGTGAAGCCCTCAGCCGGGCTGTCTCACACCTTCAGGAATTTTGTCGCTGACTTTCCATTCTCCAGAAGTTTGTTCAAACTTCTTCCAGGAACCTGACCCCAGAAGGCTCATGGACATGCCAAGCACCCCAAAAAGACCAGGCTTGATGGTACAATTTTTCCCACTCCCTCAGCTCTCGCGGGTTCATTCAGGTGGTTTCAGGAGCAGCCAAAGGGAAAAAGATTTCAAGGAGCAAGCAGAAGAAGGGAGGATTTTTCTAGTTCTACCATTTCTCTGCTCCCAGGAGCAGAGCTGTCAGCAGGCTCTAACTGATGGTGCTCCTGAGCACTGCTGGATGCAACAGGAACATGCACAGGAGTCAGGAACTGTTGGAGAATTTTTAGTGCCCCCCTCAAGGTGAATTGTCCACTTGTGGGTGGACCAGGACCGCAGGATCCAGTTCTGGGCATATGCAACTGCTGGAGAAATACCATGACCCTCTGGTTCTGGTCATGCACAAACCAGAACGCTGTAACACTCAGGTTTGGCGTAAAAGGAAAAGCACCTGACCAAGGTCCATGATACCGGACCCTGTTAATATTGATCCACAATGACACCCTTGGAGCTCTCCTGGATCACAGTGGACTGCATCCTTAATCTCCCCTGAGTTGGGACACCTCTGATGACCACCTGGTGATGAAGGTGACGCAAGCCCTTGGAGACACCACTGCGTCAAGGCTCTGCTCCCACCCATTGAGAAATGATGATGTCCTGAGAGTATTTACTCTGCTCTTGAAAGGGGAAATATTCACAGCAGGCCAATATCTTCTACCCACCTCTCTACCAACCCAGGTGGTGAGTTGAATGAATCTGCTTTTTTAGGTGTGGGCAACTACGTATTTCACTGGCCAAGTATTTCTGTGTCTGTGGGCTTTGTGTTCATACAGAGACACATGGTTGGGTAGGAGACACCTTGTAGAGAATCACTGTCAGCCTTGTCAATATCGGATCTGTCGTTCAGTTGCTGGTTGGATCAGAACATATTCTCCTGAATCACCTTGTTCATTTCCAATTGGTCAGTGATGAAGTGCTACTGAAATCCAACATTTTCATCTCCCTCTCACTACCAGTAAATCTGAACTTGCTGAAAAATCATGACCATTTAATAACATGTTGTTTATACAGTGTACTTAATTTCTGTCAGCTTTGGTCTCTTTACACATGCCCAGGGCAAAAGGACCATCTCGAAACTCATCTTCTCAGATGCAGACTGTCCAGGCAAAGGCACTTTCCATCAGTCTCCATTTTTCTTCTCCACTTACTCTTTCTTCATTCAGATGTCTCTCACATCTGAGGCTCTTTTGAGCTTCAGGGAGCAAAAGCTGACGTTTTTCAACAACCTAATGGTCTCCTTAGACAACACATTAATTGTGTTTATATCCATCTTTCCTATCTGCCTACTGAAAATATTTTTCAACAAATTGACCCTCATAAGATTGGTGACCTCATGAGAGGCAGATTGTCCTGAGCAGATGGTTACACAGGGGGTTTGAATGTGCAGGAAACATTTTCATGGTTTAATTTTGTTTTCTTTTCTTACAAAGAGGAGCAATTCCCCTGTGCCTGTGTGCAGGCAGTTCTCTGAGGAGAGCAGGTGGAGCTGGTGCCATGGAGCTGGAACCTCCAGCTGCAGAGAGCAGGGGAGAAGTCTGAGGCAGGGAACAGGGATGTCAGTCCCAGGTGGCCAAGGACAGGAATGGGGAAGTTGGGTCCCTCAATGTGTCTGCGCTCAAGGGACAGCATCTCCTACCAGTCCAGAGCTCCTGAGGAGACCCTCTGGATCAGTGTCACTTGGAGAATGCCTCTGTCACCGCTGCTTTAAACTGAAAATTAGGAACAGGTATCCTAGAAAAGAAAATTATTTTTATTAGGTACAGTCTGAATTTTTCCTCCTGGACTCCACTCTGAAACAGCCCCAAAGGATCTGGGCAGAACTGAAGAGCTGAACAAAATCACAAAAAGATCAACAGCTCCTGAGACCACTTGGGGATCATTCCACTAGGAGAAACTCCAATTAGCCTGACAAGCCTTGAGGTGTTGAGGACAATCCCAGGCAGAGACACGGCTCATTAGGGTTTCTGTATTTTAACGAGCCCCAGAGGGTATTGGGGCTGAGTCCATGAGCCTCAGGGACTGAGAGAAGATTGAAGGAGCTGCTGAAGAAGTCAGAAAGAAAACCTCAAGTGCCTTGAAGCCTTGATTGGCCCCACTGAGGGTCATTAATGACAAAGGCTCCCCAGGGCCTTGTTAGAGCAGATCATGGGGAGATTCCAGGCAGACAAAGGCAAAATGCAGGTGAGAAAACCCTGGATTTGGCTGATGAAGCACAAAGGCCAAGCCCTGACCCCCAGGCCCTTAGGTGGTAGATGCTGCCCCTCATGCCTGGCTCAGGGATCTTCCTGCGGACAGGGTGGGTGTGGGGTGACCAGTGAGAAGGGCAGGAAAATTCTAGGGCAGCTCCCATCCTCTCCCAACAAGGGGATCTGTAAATAAACTCCAGAGCCTCAGAAGGCTTGGAAATATTTATTTTAGAAGCTTTCTGCGATCTTCCTGCACTAGGAAACCTCTGCAGTGAGCTGTGCAAGGCTTGAAGCCTTGAGGGAACTCCCAGGGTGAGACGTGGCTGGTCAGTGTGTTAATGAGCCCCGTGGAGTATTTGGGGCTGAGTCCCTGGTCCTCAGGGACTGTCAGGAGATAGAAGAAACCTCTCAACAAGTCCAAATCAGCAACAAAAGGCAAAGCTCCTTTATACATTAATGGGTCCCACTGAGGGTTGTTACTGAGAATGGCTCCCCAGGGGTTCATTAGAGGAGATCATTGGAGGATTCCAGGCAGACAAAGGCAAAATGCAGGGCAGATAACTCTGGGTTTGGATGATGAAACAGAAAGGCCAGGCCTGACCACAGCCCTTGGGCAAGTAGTCAGGTCCCTTGGGGCCTTTCAGCCTGGCCAGAGCCCTGGGCCATCTCTCCTGCAGACTGTCCTACACTGTCCCCTGCCTGCACCTCTTGCCCTTCAGGCTGCTGACACCCATCTCGCTTTCCCACCCAGCTCTCACCCTGACATTTCTTGACCTTCGCTCCTGTCTCTGCACCCAGTCCTGGCTCGTCCTTGAAACACAAAGCCAGGGGCTGATGC
The DNA here is from genome assembly GCA_025345505.1 of Todiramphus chloris collaris. Taxonomy (NCBI): domain Eukaryota; kingdom Metazoa; phylum Chordata; class Aves; order Coraciiformes; family Alcedinidae; genus Todiramphus; species Todiramphus chloris. Next base: position 22,046 of record JANVCC010006500.1, on the reverse strand, counting down.
AGGCTCCCTTGGGGTGACCTCTGACACCACAGGTCTACCTTTTGAGTGACATTTCTTTTTCCCCATATTCAGTCTGAACCTCCCAATCTGCAGTTACTGGAGGTGTCTATCTCTGCCCACTGCCAAGAAAAGGTGAGGGTGAGAAGAACTCTCACACAAGCCAGGGTAGAGATCAGCAGGGGATGGGTGGTGGTGAGAAGTTGGATCAGGTCACTCAGCTGTGTCCCACCTGAATCCCCAAACTCTTCCAGTAAATTACAAGTAGCCGTTCCTGCCCCAGGCCTGAGGCTGGGACACAAAGTGCAGAATCCCAAGGGGAAAGATTCAGTCCGGTGCCTGAGGTGTCCCAGACACCCTGGGGCACCCTGACTCTGGCTGCTCCAGAGGGTTCTCCTCCCCTCCCTGCACTCAGCTCCAACAGGGTTGGACTCCTCCCTAATTAACACACACACCACCCAGCGCTAGTCACAGTCACACTTCACACAGCAGCTGCTGCTGCAGCGCTGTCACCCACCTTGGCTCTTGGTCTAGACACCGGAGTTGGCCTGGCCAGCCTCCTGTGACATCACAAACCCCTGCACAAGCTGGGTCCCGCATCCTTGCCAATCACCTACCCACCCCCCTGTGACATCAGAAAGCCCTGCACCAACCAGGGGCTTTTCCTGTTCCATCTACTATGAATCCAGCTCTGACATCACAAACCCCTGCACAGGCCAGTTTGTAACCTCAGTGCTACACCTGGAGCTGTGACATCACTGAGTTCTACAGAAGGTAATGTCCTGCTTCTGCCCAGTCTCCTACTCATCTATCTGTGATGTCACAATGCCCCAGCCTAACCACAGGCCTCCTCCTGCACCATCTTTTATTTATCCACCAGTGACATCACAAATGTCTGCACAAACCTGGTCCTTGCTCCTGCCCCATTTCCTACTAACCCACTTGTGACATCACAAACCCCTAGGGATCTGCTCTTGCCAGGGATCTGCTCTTGCCCCATGGCCTATCAATCCAGCTGTGACATCACAGAAGCTTGCACAAACCATCCTGCACCATCTCTTTGTCATCCATTTGTGACATCACAAACCTTCTCAATGGGTAGGGGATGAGCCTTGAGGCAGTGGTCTCTCCCAGGGCTTTCATCCACTTCATCACCATGAAGTCCTGAGAGATGTCCCAACTCAGGAGAGATGCAGGATGCAGCCCACTGTGATCCAGGAGAGGTCCAAGATTCTCATTTTGGATCACTGTCTATAAGGTCAGATGCTTTTCCTTTTAGGGTAAACCTGAGTGTTACAGCGTTCTGGTTTTTGTATGACCAGAACTGGAGGGTCATGGTATTTTTCCATCCTTTTCATATGCCCTGAACTGGATCCTGGGGTCTTGGTCCATGCACAAGTGTTTAATTCACCTTGAGCAGGTCACTGAAATTCCTCAATAGTTCCTGACCCCTGTGAATGTTCCTGCTGCATCCAGCAGTGCTCAGGAGCCAGGCCCCTGCTCCTGCCCCATCTCCTGTGCATACTCGTGTGACATCACAAACCCCTGCACTCGCTGGGTGCCTGGACATCGCCCTTCTCCTACTAATTCCCACGTGACAGCACAAACCCCTGCACAGGCCGGGACCCTGGTCCTTGTCCATCTCCTACTCACCTATATGTGACGTCACAATGCGCCACACTAACCAGGGGCATGCTCCTGCCCCATCTCCTACTTATCCACCTGTGACATCACAGACCCATGCAGAAAACACGTCACTCCTCCTGCCCCATCTCCTACTCATAGAGCTGTTACAGCACAAAACCCTGTAGAAGCCAGGTCCCTGCAATGGCCTCATCTCCTGCACATCCAGCTGTGACGTCACAATCCCCTGAATAATCAGGACCCTGCTCCTGCCTTGTCTCATACTCAACCACCTGTGACATCAGAAATCACGAAGAATCTAGGGGTCTTCTTCTGCCCTGCCTCCTAGACATTCCCATTTGACATCACAAACCCCTGCACAGGCCGGGATGCTGATCCTTGCCCATCTCCTACTCCTACATCTGTGACATCAAAAACCCCTTCAGAAACAATGCACCTGCTCTTGCCCCATCTCCTACTTCTGGACATGTGACATCACAAAGCACTGCACAAGACAGATTCCTCCTTCTGCCCAAACTCTTACTCATCTCTCTGTGATGTCACAATGCTCCAGACTACCCAGAGGTCTGCTCCTTACCCATCACCTACTTATCCGCCTGTGACATCACACAGCCATGCACAAATCACACCCCTGTTCCTGGCCTATCTCCTACTCATCTACCTGTGACGTCATAGAACCTTGCACAAGCTGGATCCCTGCCCGGTGTCCTAATCAGTTGTGATATCACAAACCCTGGCATGTGCTGGGTCCTGGTCCTTGCTCATCTCCTACTCATCCAGATGTGACATCACAAACACCTGCACAAACCATGTCCCTCCACTGCCCCATATCCTAGTCATGGAGCTGTGACATCACAAACGCCTGAACAAGCCAGATGCTTTCTTCAGACCCATTTCCTACTCATTCCCATGTGACAACACATGGTCCTGATATCAGAACCTTGTCCCTGCACCATCACCTACTGACCCACCTGTGACATCACAAACCCCTACATAAGTTAGGGACCACTCCTTCCCATCTGGTACTCATCCACCTGTGACATCACAAACCACTGTATAAGCCAGTTAGTTGCCCTAACTCTTACCCATCGAGCTGTGACATCACAAACCCCTGAAGATGCCTGGCTTGTCTAAAGCTTGTCAAGGTTCCTCTGGATGACATTTCACAATTTCCTGGTCCCTCAGGATGTCATTTCATGTCTTCAGGAGTGTCAACCACACCACTCAGTTTGGTCTCACCTGTAAACTTGCTGAGGGTGCCCTTGATCCCATTGCCTATGCCATTGATGAAGACATTAAACAGCACTGGTCCCTGCAAGGACCCCTGAGGGACACAACTTATCACCAGTGCCTATCCTGAGATTGAGCCATTGACCACTGCCCTCTGGAGGTGACCATCCATTCAATTCCTCATCTACCAAACAGGCCACCCATCAAATCCATCTCTCTCCAGTTTAGACAGAAGGATGTTGGTTGGGACCATGTCAAAGGCCTTACACAAGTCCAGACGACATCCATAGATTGTTCCTTGTCCACTGACAGAGTCACTTCACCTCAGAAGGCCACTAGTTTGGCTAGGCAGGACTTGTCCTTGGGGAAGCCATGCTGGTTGTCTCCAATCAACTCCCTGTCCTCCTGTGCCTCAGCAGAGATTGTGGAATGACCTGTTCCAGGATCTTCCTAGGCATAGAGAGTCCTGAGGCTGACAGGTCACTAGTTCCCAGGGTTCTCCTTTCAACCCTCTTTAAACATGTGCCCAATGTTTCCCTTTGTCCAGCCCTGGGGACGTAGGGATTGATATGAGTAGGACAGAAATTGTTGTTAGCTAGAAGAAGTTATGCTAAGGCCTGCAAGGTACGTGCTCAAGCAAAGGCACAGGCTCTGGCGGTAGCATTAAAGCCTATTAGAGAGCAAAGGTGAGGAGATCGCAGACTGTTGATGTTACAGCTGCGGAGGGAAGGGACATGTAAAGCGCAACTGTCTGACTAAGAGGGGGCGGGGGGTGGCAGTCACAATTCCAGCACCAAGCAGAACAGGGGTGAAGCATTTGGAGGAAACTGCAGCTGATGCAACAAGTTTGGTCACGGGGAAGTGAGTGTAGATCACGGTTTAAGACAGATGGGACTTGGTTAAATCAGGGAAATGGGAGGCAGAGCACCAGGGGGAGCGGCACACTGACACAAGTGGCTCCTCACAGACAGGCTGCCTGGGAAGTCTCAGAGCAGCAACCTGAGGAAGCACAGGAGTGGACGTGGCAACTGCCATCGGCTACTCAATAGAGGATGAAAAGGTTCACGTTATACCATTGCAGCTAAATGGGACATTAGGGGATGGGTTAACGCGTTGTTATTGGGAAGATCACAACTGAGTCGAATGAGCCAAGAGCTAATAACCATGCCAGCTTACAAACAAGGGATTTGTGGGGCAGTCATTGCAGGGCAGCCAATCCTTAAGCTGAAATGGTTGACTACTGAACCAGTGTGGGTTGAACAATGGCGGCTACGCCAATAAAAGCTTGCCCACATAAGAGAGTTAGTGCAAGAACAGCTACAGGCAGGGCATATTGAACCATCTATTAGCCCGTGGAATACCCCCATCTTTGCAATACCAAAAAAATCAGAGAAATGGCGTTTGTTACACGACTTGGGGGCAGGCAATGCGGTAATGCAGGACGTGGGTGCATTACAACGAGGCCTTCCAGTTCCAACCATGATCCCAGATGACTGGAAACTATTAATAATAGATCTTAAGGATTGCTTTTTCACCATCCCACTACATGATGAGGATAGGGAAAAGTTCGCTTTTACTGTGCCATCTATTAACAAAGCTGAACCAGCTGAGCGGTATCAATGGCGAGTACTACCCCAAGGAATGCAAAATTCACTGACTATATGTCAGAACTACGTGGCCTGGGCATTGAAGCCTGTGTGTCACAAACAATGACACTAAAAACATAGGTCAAGACACTAGAGGACATTCAAAAATTATTTGGAGAAATACAATGGGTGAGATCTCTGTGTGGCAGAACAAATGAAGATCTAGCACCATTGGTACCATTATTGAAAGGTGGGAATAAGGCGGATGATTCTCGGCAGTTGACAGATGAACAAAGGCAAGCACTAGAGAAAATAGAGGAGAAAATAGCGCAGACATATTCAGGAAGGTATTATCCTCATCTGTCTATAAATCTAGCAATCTTGACCACTATAGCCAGTGTTGCTGGTCTTATTTTCCAGTGGAATGAAGAAGTGAGGGATCAACTAGTAGTGCTGGAATGGGTGTTTATGCCAGTAACATGGTCGCAAACAGTCACACCAAAGCATGTGGCAGTAGCAAGATGCATAATGAAAGCAAGAAAAAGAATTATTGACATAGCAGGAAGGGTCCCCAACCAAATTATCTGGTCATTTGATGGTGTAGTGGGTCTGGATGAGCTGCTTTTCCCCATCCAGCTGCAGCACTGGGAGCTGGAGGTTGTTGATAACACACCTGTGTTATGACTGCCAGTGCTCACACGGCACCAGAGGATGGGGGGGAACGATGCGGGAGAGGATACAGCCAACCTGAGCTGACCAGTGGGATATTCCATACCATATGACATCAGCTCAACTATAAAGGGAGAGGGCAGGAGGAGGATGGGGGAGCATTCTGCTTTGTCCTCCAAGTGGCTGCTACATGTTTGTGGAGCCCTGCTTCCTGGACTCAGCCCGACATCTCCTGTGGACGGGAAGTAGAGAATAACATCTTATCTGTCATAACCCATGGCTCTTTGTGTCTTATTCTCTCACTGTGCGCTGTGCTGATGGGGATCTGGGGGGGGGGAGCGATAGAAGGGCTTGGTGAGTACCTGGTGCCATGCCAGGGTCAACCCACCACAAATGCAGAACAGGTTTCACAGTTGTTACAATGGGATGATCAACTACGTATAGCTTTATCATGGTTTAGGGGAAAAATTGATTGTCATTATCCTAAACACAGAATATTTGCAGCAGCTTTACCCCAGTGGAAAAATCATGTTATTTGGAATTGCCAGTTGCAGGACATACAGTGTTTACAGATGCAAGCAAAAAGCAGGGAAGAGCAGGAATAGTGTGGTATGAATCCTACCAATGAAAGCAAGAATTAGTGATGGGAGAAGGTTCATGCTTTGTGATCTTGAGTGTTCCTCAGTCAATCAAAACAGACAATGGGTCTGGATATATAGCTAGCAAGACTCAATCATTTCTGCAAATGTGGGGAGTTAGGCATGTCACTGGCGTGCCAGGGAATTCTACCGGACAAGCAATCATTGAACGTACACATAAAACCTTGCAGGCCATGATGAATAAACAAAAAACAGGGGAAGTAGGATTAACACCAGGAGCAAGAGTGGAGAAAGCTGTTTATGTACTAAATTATCTGTCTTTAGCAGAAAAAGAGGAATATCCACCGATCATGAAGCATATCCAGGGTTTGGCTGGAGAGCAAGAGTGGGGAATAAAGCCAAAAGCGTTATGGAAAGATGTAATGGAAAACTGTTGGAAAGGACCAGTGGAGTTAATAATGTGGGGTTGAGGGAATGTTTTTGTTTCCACAGATACAGGATCACGATGGATACCAGCAAAATGGGTCCGACCAGCAATAAATAAGACGCAAGAAAAGCACAACAGCGATGCCGTCGACGTCATCAGAAATGAGGAAGATCAGAACCTAAATGAGGACGGTGAAGAGTCTAAGTAGTATAGTAAGAAAGCAGTAACGAATAGTGCAACATAGTAGAATAACAGTAAAAATAGTCTTGAATAAGTACAATAGAATAGTACTCAGAAATAGTATAATTAAAACTAAGAATAGTATAAGAATAGGTAAGATTATATAGTAAGAATAATATGTAGAAGAATATAAGTAAGAATAGAATAAGTAAAAATAAGAATAAGCAAGAAGAATATATAGTAAGTATAGTATAGTCATAAGTGATTTGGAATAGGGATAGTGAGTAGGGGAAAACAAAGTGCATTGGGGATAATTATTGTAGTTATGATAGTTAAGGTTGTTATATGTTTAGGAATAGAACCATATCATATAGCAACTATATTTGTGAGAACAAGGGCATGTCATATAAAATAAAAAAGGGGGAATTGTAGGGATTGATAAGAGTAGGACAGAAATAGTTGCTAGCTAGAAGTAGTTATGCTAAGGCCTGCAAGGCCAAAAAACAGCCAACACTGCCCTGACCTTGAGGAGATAAGACTAAGGATGAGAAAAGCAGAAGCACCTGGCAAAACAGGAGGATAAGAGGAGAAAAACAGGGTGCTGAAGGAAGAAACCCAGGAGAATCGACAGCCAATTAAAAGTGTCTGAAGTGCGTGTGGACAGACTCTGGGTTTGAGTGTGGGCCAATTAGAAGTGACCTGGCTGCGTGAGCAGTATTGTCTCGTGTATAAATATAGCCTGTTGCACTTAATAAAGCGACTTCTGATTACAACCATATTGGCTGTGTTGTCAGTGCACGCTACATTAACGGGGCCTCAAACTGTGTCCCTTTCTCCAACTGCCTTAGAGGACAAATCATCCTCTTCCCAAGCTGCCCCAGATACTTCAGAGGTCCTGTCCGGAAGACCATGGGGGACCTGGAGGAGTTAGTGATCCATGGGAGAGTAGAGCTCAGCTGAGCCAGACCTGTGCTGAGCTGTGCTCCATGTACAGCTTGGCTGCAGGAGAAACTTGGTTGTAACAGAGAAGTCTGCAGGATGCTCCACATGGTACCAGCAATGAGGTCATCTCTGTGTCCTTACCTGTGTCTGAAACTGCAGCAACAACTTCCCAAGGAACAGCCTTTGCTTGGGACAGTGCAAATGGTGACAGGAATTGTTTTGTTGTGAGGAAACCCTGAAAGATCTCACAGGACCAAGATAGGACAATGCTGCCACATGTGGGTCCTGCAGGGCTTGCTGCTCCACCACCAAAGACACCTCCTGGTGCCTACAACATCCCAGTCTGCTGCTGGCCTGCCAGGGATGCTGGCACATGTGATCTCACAGCCACCTTCCCAACCATGGGCTCCTGCTGGCCCAGGAGAGCCTGAGGCACAGGTGACCTCACCAGAGCATTCCCATCCAGCTCCTCCCTGTGGCCTCTGAGCTGAGCAGACACAGGTCCCCCCACATTCCTCTGCCAACACATGGTGACTGCTCTGGGACCTTGCAAACCCAACCCTGAGGGACGGGGTGTTTTAGGGCGGAGGTGGGGGCTGAGTTAACATTCCAGTTCTATGGAGAAGGGTCAGGGATGTGGATGGGTGAGCAGGTGGGGCTGAAGGTTTTAGGGGGTTGTAAATTTGGGATTTGGCTCCTGGGTAAGGCTGAGGTCAGGGATTAGAGCCATGGGTTCCTGTCAGGATGAAGGGCGACATTCAGAGGTGGGCTGGGGCTGAAGGGCACTCGTTAGACACAGGGCAATGGCCCATGATGAACGTTTTCACAGTGAGCGTGAAGTGACCTCAGCACAACCTGAGTGGCTCTTTACCTCTTGTCCCAATTCCCCTGACCTCCTCAAAAGTGTTGTCTTGCTGGTGGCAGAATTTTCCTGACTTTCATGACCTATAAGTGTCTGTCTCCCTGCTGCCGGTCAGTCAGTTCCTGAGGTAGAAGTGACCTCTCAGCATCATCCAAAGCCTTTCTTCTGGCAAGGGCCCTGCTCAGCCTGCCCAGCAGTGCAAAGAGCAGGTGACACCCTGTCACACACCAGAGGTACCCAGTGTCTTCCATACCCACTCATGTTTCAGAAGGGCTCCCCTAGGACCTGGGACGCTTCTCACAAATGGTGCTTGTCACACTTGCTGCTTGAGCTACTCTGGGGAATCTCAAAGGATGTGGACAACTCTGTGGCTGCTCCAGGAGCTCACAATTTGAAGACATGGGTTTAGATCTTGGGAGGAAGAGAAAAGTCTGCAGAGAAGTCCTCTCCGTAATCATGAAAATAAAAAGTCCTCCTCTCTCCGGGCTTCTGTCTCCAAGAAGCTCTGCAAGGGAAAGATTCATTGAATCAGAGAAGAGCTCAGGCTGGAAGAGACTCCTGAACATCATCTTGTGCAACGCTCCTGCTCAAAGCTGCATTAATTACAGGAAATTGATGAAGGGCTTCCCCCAGGCTGGGTTCAGACACCAAGGAGATGAAAGTGGCTCTGTCACATCATGTGGGAGGTAAAAATGGTGTTCAATAGTGTCAATCAAGTGCTGGTCACTGAGGGATGTCACCAGGGAATCCCCCAGGATGAAGTCTGTAGGGTTGAACAGATATTGGTTTGGCACCAGGGGCACCATGATGAGCATGTTCCCAACCACAGCCCTGGGGCAGGCCATGACAAAGTGGATGAAGAGCTTTTGCAATGGGTTAGGAACATTCCCCGTTCCCAGTGGAGGAAGCTCCAGTGATGCTGTCTGATTGTCCCATCCCCCTTTCTCCACAGAAGGTTTGGGTGCTTCTTGTCTGCTCTCTCCTGGTAGGACAACTACGAGGAAGACCATTGGTTTCTTTGGTAGTTGCTTCAAGAAATGGTGAAGGAATTCCTCAGAGGGGGAAGGCAGAGGCGTTTGTGCCCCCAAGTGTGTTCACCCTCCCCAGATGTGCTCTGTGCCTGCAGAGAGGTGAGAAATGCCTTCTCCTGGACAGCAATGTCCCTGCTGTTCCAGGAACCCCTCTGCCTGCCCAGGGGAGATGCTCCACAGACACGCTGCTTTCATGAGGTGTATTTGAAGGCATGGGCCAGAAAGCCAAGGAAGGGTATCGTAGAAGAGAGAGGAATTCAAGCCCAATCTGTCCATGGCAGGGGAGATGGGGTGGGACAGAGGGCTTGTTTCCTAGGAAACATTGGTCTCCATGTGAAGTGACGTCACAACACTGTCTGTCCCACAGCCCTGTGTGACACCCCAGGAACAGCTGATGGTGGTTGTAGTCCCTGGGGCAGCCTCCCCAGGGTGTCCAGTGAACACGGACACAGACCAGAGCCTGCTCTGCTGGTTCTGCAGGTCTCTCACAGGAGTCCTGTCTGTGCCAGGACCCCACTGTGCCCCCACCCTGCATCCTGATTCACTCCAGAAAAACACTTCCTTCCATAGACCATATTGTGAGCTAAATTGCTCCTGGAAGATGAACTGGAGACCATTTGCCATCTGTGTGGGCACTGGCGAATAACAAGAAACATCAAAACCAGCTCTCAGTCCCTAAAACAATAAATTGCAACCATGACATTATCCCACCAAGCCCACGGAGACACAAGTGAAGTAAGAACATTCCTGAGAGTCTATTCCATGACCATTTTCTTGAAAGCAATTTTGAAAGAAGGAAAAAAACCTTCAGTCACTGCCCTGAGGAGATCCCTGGTGGGATGGAGCTGCTGTTGTGGGGGCAGCTGTGTCCCATCAGGGCCCATGGCCTGTCCCTGCCTGCGCTCACAGCACGGCCACGCAGCAGCACTGGGACCAAGCTGCCAGAGCACTCAGGCCTTAGCCCAGCCCAGGGGCTCAGCAGGAGAGGCTGGGAGGGAAGAGTGAGCAGCTGGGGACAGAGCAAGCGCTGGTGCTCCCTGGCAGTGCTGCTGGGCTGGGATTCTTTTCCCACCCACCTCTGACACCAGCACTATCCCTCCACATCCATAAAAGGTCCTGGAATAAGCACCTCAGTTTAGCAAGTCATGGAAGTTACTTTATTTTATTTAAATGCAGAGAGATCATGGCTTTTGACATTCTGTGTGTAACACAAAACTGGTAGATACAGATGTAGAAATGTTGTGACTAATAACATGCTTTTGTGGAAAATATTATCACAAGTAGAAAAGGAAAAGAAAAATCAAATCAAAACAAAATAGGACAAATGTCAGAAATCAGGCTGGGCCTAGAAGGAGCAGGATTTATTTCCTCTGAAATAATCCAGCAATTAGTTTCCTCAGGGCACCCTTGATCTACTGGTTCCTCAGGCTGTAGATAGCGGGTTCACTGATGGAGGCACCACCGAGTACAGAACTGACATCACCATGTCCAGGAACGGGGAGGAGATGGAGGGGGGCTTCAGGTAGGCAAACATGACAGTGCCAACAAAGAGGGAGACCACAGCCAGGTGAGGGAGGCAGGTGGAAAAGGCTTTGTGCTGACCCTGCTCAGAGGGGATCCTCAGCACGGCCCTGAAGATCTCCACATAGGACAACACTATGAAAATGAAACAACCAAATGTTAAACAGGCAGCGACCATGAGAAGCCCAATTTCCCTGAGGTAGGAGTGTGAGCAGGAGGGCTTGAGGATCTGAGGGATCTCACAGAAGAACTGGTGCAGCGCATTGCCCTGGCAGAGGGGCAGGGAAAATGTACTGGCCGTGTGCAGCAGAGCAGTGAGAAACCCACTGGCCCAGGCAACTGCTGCCATGTGGACACAAGCTCTGCTGCCCAGGAGGGTCCCGTAGTGCAGGGGTTTGCTGATGGCAACATAGCAGTCGTAGGATATGATGGTGAGGAGAGAAAACTCTGATGAAATGTAAAACAAAAAGAAAAATAATTGTGCAGCACACCCTTGCTAAGAGATGTCCCTGTTGTCCCAGAGTGAACTGTCCATGGCTTTGGAGAGAGTGGTGGAGATGCATCCCATGTCGTGGAGGGCGAGGTTGAGGAGGAAGAAGTACATGGGTGTGCGGAGGTGGTGGTCGCAGGCTATGGTGGTGATGATGAGGCCATTGCCCAGGAGGGCAGCCAGGTAGATGCCCAGGAAGAGGCAGAAGGTCAAGAGCTGCAGCTCCTGTGTGTCTGCAAATGGCAGGAGGAGGAAGTGGGTGACAGAGCCTCTGTTGGACATTTGCTGCCTCTGGGTGTGGTAGTATAACGATGTGGTGATGCTGAAGATCATGTGCTGTAATGGAAACATAGAAACTAGGTAGGATACCGCCCACAAAGGGCTGGCTCTGTTACTAGTGTATAAGTGCCTGTAGCCTTTAATAAAATGCCATTTTGCCTTCTTCTCTATGAGAATCTGAGTCTGACAATGGACCCTCGGTGTCTCCCGGGATTTCGGCACTGAGTATAGGACACGTTAATCACAACAAGTGGTGACCCCGACGTGATCAGGATGTGATCCGTGGAGGCAGTGCGCTGGACGACGCTGAACCTCTGGAGGGGCAATGAAGCCGGAAAAGTATGTCGACGTTGATTTGGTGGTACAGATATTGAAAGAATGGGTAAAGGAGGCAGGGGAGAAATGCCCGTGAAAGAATATTAGGGGAATCATCCTATGGATAAAGGAGAGAGGGTTGATTATTAATCCGCGAGATATTATGTTTGTGAATTGTGGGAAACATTTGAAAGGGAAATTTGTGAATCTGAGAAAGCTGGGCATGACGGTGTGGGGTTCCACCTGGGGTAAGATATGTCATGCTCTGAGTAAAAAACGTGAAGAGGCTCAAACAGGGGCAGCGGTGAGAGCATCTCTATTTGGTGTGGAGCGTCCTTGGCTCCTGGGAATGGATCAGGAAACACAGGTGGGCACTTCAATAACAGGGGACTCTAAACCTCCTAGTCCTCCCCCTAGCCCACTACCAGACAGACCACCGCCAGAAAAAAGGGCGGAATGTTATCCGGTAGAAGATAAGAATGTAAAAAGGGGAACACGAGCACTTATACCTGGCAGATGAGTCAATGGATTTAGTGCAGAAATTTACAGTTCCGGAACACGAGCAGCTGGGGTGGGATAGAATGGAGGAGAGTGGTGTGTGAGATGAAGAGCATAAAAAACGGCTGTCAGAAAAGGAGCAAGGAATACATAAAAAGTGTGGAGGAATGGCTGCATGCCAGAAGAGGACATGAACTTCTTGGAGTGACCAATCCAGTCTTTCCCCTGATATCTAAGATGGAGGACGTTCCCTTAGCATCTGAGAGGGAGGACGTGCCTTGCCTTTGAACGTCCTTGAGAAGGGAGTAAAGAAGGGAGTAACGAAAGGAGTATCTAAGTCCTGCAGACGGAGTTGTGTGTAACCGCGAGAACAATAGCTGACCACCAATCCAGAGGAGGACTTGCATGGTGGCTGAGAACTTGTAACCAATAATAAGTTTGTTTGCACATGTGGCTTGTTTGATAGACTATATAAACACGGTGTGTGCTATTAATAAAAGTGAACGACCATACACATATTGAGGTTACGTCGTTACTCGGGTTCCGACTCCCGCTCCCACAAAAAAACAGTCGGTAGGGTTATAAGAGGAGCAAGGAGACAGATTGTGCAAAATAGATGAAGCAGGGGACAACACCCAAACATGGCGCTGGTCAGAACAGACGCCAAGCTATTCAGATGTGGCAACTTCCTCTTCTTCTAACTCAGATGAGGAAGAAGAATCAAAGGGGCGTGATGACGCAGCCAGCGTTGTACTATCTGATGTGGACTGGTTGCAGGGATGCATTATCACACAGGGAGGAGCAAGATCAAAAACACATTCAACACTTCTAAATAAAGACAAGGGTAGAGTTTATCTAACTAGGAAAGGGAGAGCTCTAATCAACATATGGGAGGAAGCTAGGGGAGAGGTAGTTGAGCTGCAGGAGGGATCTGTGGTAAATTCAGATACCATGACAGCCCTTATGGAACAAATGCAAGCAGCAGTTCGGCAAATACAGGATATGGTGCAACAGCACAAAAGGGTACTTCCACTATCGCAGCTCCCTGTAGAACAAAGCACAGAAAACACAGATACCAATAAGGATAGAAAGGAAACGACGAGAACAGTTTGGTCTTTAATAGCAGAGAAGTGTAAACTGGAGGGCATTCGTTTGGCTCTCCTCACAGCCTTCTCAGTTATAGTAAACCAAAAGGGAGACAATGAATGGGTGCCGTTAGATCACAAAGTAGTTACTTCATTGTTTAAATCAGTTCAAAATAACGGGCTTTCACATCCTGAGACCCAATTATTAATTGATATGGCATTAGCAACACCGGTCATTCCAGAAGATGTATGGACCTTGACTAAGGCAGAGTTGTCACCCTCAATATTAACGTTGTTTTTAGAACATTGGGCTACACTTATTAGACAGAAACACCAAGAAGCAGAAGCAGATCGTCGTCATGAATTACATGGAGTAACTTTTGACAAATTAATGGGCACAGGTGCCTTTGCGACACAGCAGGCTCAAACACGCTTACATGTCAGAATACTGCGAGCAACGACACAAGCTGCGAGAACTGCACTTGTTGCGGTGAGTCAATATGAGCGCTCAAAGGAACCATGGATGACCATTAAACAAAAGCTAAATGAACCATTTTTAGATTTTGCAGACAGGCTTCAGAGGACGATAGCTAGTTCTAATTTGCCATCAGCTACTCACGATGCAGTATTGCTAGAGGCTTTGAGTAGTAATGCTAATCTGATTGCACAAAGTATTTTACAGACTCTGTCAGCATCGACGCCGTTGCCTCGTTTATTACGAACAGTTGCACTGCAGGAGAAAGCAGGTCCATCAGGGACAGCAACCCCAATGGTACAAGTCGTGACCACACAGAAGTGTCATTGATGTAGACAACCTGGTCCCATCAAACGTATGTGTCCGTATCTTCAACTATGTTGGCACTGTGGTAAATCGGGTCACTTTGCCCGTGACTGCTGATCATCTAGGCCATCGGGAAATGCCCGGCGGGCTCCCTTTCTCCACGGCTTGCCACTCATACCTGCCTTCTAGCGGCTTGTGATTCTGGAAATCGAAATTCCACTTCCTCTGGCATGCCTCCTCCATCTCCTGGCGGTGCTTCTTCAAGTCCCTGTTTAACTCTTCATGATTCACTGGCCCAAAAGACGTTCCTGCAAGCTGACGGCTTCAGGTAGTCTGACTGCCTGCGCTTCCATGCGCTCCAGGGTCAGGCAATAGTAGAATATGCTCACCGTACATTGACAGAATCTTTAAATCACATCATAGAAAAGAAATCACATGTCCCTTTAGATCAGCAGGATGTTGTCCTAATGAAGGCACTATATCTCTGGTATCAATTTGATAGGCATGGAACAGACTGTACGCCCATGAAAAAAACACTATAATCTTCCCCTGACTGAGGTAAAGCCAAAGGTGTTAGTACGTTTTCCAGGAACAGATATATGGTCACCTGGGTGGTCACTGGTTGTTTTTGGTCGAGGATACGCAGCTGTATCTCCTGATGAACCACAAGTAGGGTGGCTGCCCGCAAGATGTGTTTGCCCTGACCTGCAGTGCCAGGGGCAGGACAGGCAACCTCCAAATGCAGACCAGACTGCAGGCCCTCCAAATGATAACTGGAATGCAGATCGTCAACCAAATGATCCTTCTGATGCTGACCAGGATACTGACCATCAGGTAGATGGTCCTTCCACAAGCAGAGACTGAACTTTAAATATCTTTTGTTATGGAGTCAGAAAGTTAAAGCCCTTAAGGCTATGTTAGAATTGATAACTGATGTAAATTTTTGTTTAAGATTAATGCCTGATAGAATTGTGATGTAGAATTTGTTTACTAGACGTATCTCCCATAGCATCGCTGGAGACTCTGCCCACTTTAAAGCAGCATCCGATTTGGGCTCTGTCTGGCAACTGGCCATTACCAGACCGACCCCTTATCAGCATCCGATTTAGGCTCTGTTTGGTAACTGGCCAATACCAAGCAGATCCTTTATGCTGTGTTTGTTCTCCCTTCTGCAAGGCTACCCACAGAGGATTACAAACAATATCTTTTTGGTCTTTAAACAAAAAGGGGAAATTGTGGAACCAGAAGTTAGGTGCAAGATGTATCAAACCTGACTTTAATCGCGATGATAACGCATGCCTTTAGATTCTTTTACAGGGAAAAGGAAGGATCCGAATCCTTTTAGTACTGCTACTGGTATTGATGTCCTTGGTCAATGGTGATCGCTCGTACAACTGGACGCTGATACAACTTCAAGAATCGCGAACACTCCAGTCTATAGTGACTTCGGGTGCTGCCTCCTTCAATGTCACGGTATGCCAGTTGATGGGCCTAACTGTACTGAATCGCTGGAAAGGTCCATATTCTGTCACTGCCAATGCCAAATGGGACACTGGGGGATTCCAATCACCCTGGCTAACCACTTTGTTATCCACTCTTGCTGGTCCTCTTCTTATCTTGCTGCTGCTCTTAACTTTTGGACCTTGCGTTCTTAACAGACTAGTGGCATTTATTAAGTCTCGCTTAGACACAGTAGAGGCACAGTATGTCTTGTTAGCTCACATGACTGACCATCATCACCAATGCACTTAATATTGTATTTTTGTTGGCATGGAGGGGGGGAATTGTGGTAGTATAGGGATGTGGCGATGCGGAAGATCACATGCTGTAATGGAAACATACGAACTAAGTAGGAAACAACCCATGAAGGGCTGGCTCTGTTACTAGTATATAAGTGCCTGTAGCCTTTAATAAAATGCCATTTTGCCTTCTCTATGAGAGTCTGAGTCTGACAATGGACCCTCGGTGTCTCACAGGATTCGGCACTGAGGATAGGACACGTTAATCAGTGGGATCCTAAGTGGGGTTATGGCACTTTATTAATTTGAAGTATCAGATATTCAAAGAGTTTCCTCAGTGCATATTTGATCTCTTGGTTCCTGTCACGATTTAGGGTCAGGGCAGCCCCTTAAACCTATAACAGACACTCTCTGTTAACCCCCCTCCCTTCCCAGAGGGGAAGAGAAAGGGAATAAGGGAGAGAGACTTAGCAATTAGAAAAGGAAACTAGAACAGCTTTAATGAAAATGAAATTAATAATTATAATAAATGGAGTATATACAAGTATATACAAAACCAGTATGGAACCCAACCCCCCTGATGGTGATTACATCACCGTCACCACTGATGTTGTGCAGTCACCGGGGGAGTCCCAGACGGGGCCCCGCAGCAGCCGGGAGCTGTGTTCAGGAGCTGGATTCTGGTACTGGGTTCAGGAACACGCAGATCGGATTGAAGGCAGAATGGACAGAGTCCTCCTTGG
Organism: Todiramphus chloris collaris; assembly: GCA_025345505.1. Taxonomy (NCBI): domain Eukaryota; kingdom Metazoa; phylum Chordata; class Aves; order Coraciiformes; family Alcedinidae; genus Todiramphus; species Todiramphus chloris. The sequence goes on along the minus strand of JANVCC010006500.1, from coordinate 5,428 downwards.
GTGCTCCGAGGAAGGAATCGAAAGAGAACCCGAGCCAAGCCAAGCAAAAGCTGGCAAAGCAGTCCAAGAGGGGAGAGAAGAGCCCAGAGACCCTTCGGGTCCCTCAGCTCTAGACCAAATATGGCGTATATGGGATGGAATACCTTGCTGGTCAGTTTAGAGTCACCCGTCCTGTCCACTCCTCCCTGAAGGTCCAGCCTCTCACTTCCTGCACCCCCCAATGTGGTACACAAGACCCAGCAGTGGCCTTGGTCTGCATATCAATCCTTGGTAGTAACTCTAAACATAAGGTGTTATCATTGCTAGAAGCAGACACTGTCTGTGGGAACAGGCTGATAACTTCAGAAAGTGCAGTTAATTAAAAGAACCGAGCTGAAAAGCAAAATTACTGAACAGAACTAGCTCTGTTCTTACTCAAACCAGGACAGTTCCTCATGCTGTAGATGAGGGGGTTTACTGCTGGAGGAACCACTGCATGCAGAAATGACACCACCTGATCCAGTGATGGAGAGGAAATGGAAGGGGGCTTCAGCTGGGCAAAGATGCCAGTGCTGAGAAAGAGGGAGAGCACGGCCAGGTGAGGGAGGCAGGTGGAAAAGGCTTTGTTCCAACCCTGCACAGACAGTTCCTCAGCACGGCCCTGAAGATCTCCACATAGGACAGCACTATGAAAATGAAACAACCAAATGCTAAACAGCCACTGACCACCAGAAGCCCAATTTCCCTGAGGTAGGAGTGTGAGCAGGAGAGCTTGAGGATCCTTGTGGATGCTGAAAAGCTGCTAGCAGAGGAATTTTCCTAGGTTCTCACAATATTTGGTGAGAATCCTGCCTTTCTGACATGTGTTATGAGAAACAGTAGGATGGTTTTGTAAACTAGACTAACACATGGTGTTTTGATAAGTTCTGTTTATGGTACATTGTAAAAATATTTTGAAATAGGTGTTGTAGGACTTTAGCCAATCACCCTAGGAGATGGGTGATCACTGACCAATCACCCTATGGGGCTAGGGTATATAAAATGGGTTGGTAAATTAATAAAGTTGCTTCTTTTGCCTGCTCTTGCTGAATTTATATGTTGCTGCATCTCTCCGCTCCCGGCATAAACAGCGACAGATCATAGAATCATAGAATCATTATGGTTGGAAAGGACCTTCAGGGTCATCAAGTCCAACCTTTGCCCTAGCATTTCTCTAACCACTACACCATATCCTCAAGCACCACATCTATTCAGTCTTTAAACACCCCCAGGGATGGTGACTCCACCACCTCCCTGGGCAGCCTGTTCCAGTGCCTAACTACCCTCGCAGTGAAGAATTTCCTCCTAGTATCTAATCTAAACCTCCCTTGATGAGGTTTGAGGATTGAGTCCATTTCCCCTCATCCTATCACTACTAATTTGAGAGAAGAGACCAACACCAGCCTCGCTACAACCTCCTTTTAGGTAGTTGTAGAGGGCAATAAGGTCTCCACTCAGCCTCCTCTTCTCTAGACTAAACAAACCCAGTTCCCTCAGCTGCTCTTCATAGGGCATGCTTTCCAGCCCTTTCACCAGCTTTGTTGCCCTCCTCTGCACTCACTCCAGCACCTTGATGTCCCTCCTGTACCGTGGTGACCAAAACTGGACACAGTACTCAAGGTGTGGTCTCACAAGTGCTGAGTATAGGGGTACGATCACCTCCCTGCCCCTACTGGTCACACCGTTTCTGACACAGGCCAGGATGCCATTGGCCTTCTTGACCACCTGGGCACACTGCTGGCTCATGTTCAGATGGCTATTGACCAACACCCCCAGGTCCTTTTCCTCCAGGCAGCTCTCTAGCCACTCCTCCCCAAGCCTGTAGCGTCGCTGGGGGTTGTTGTGACTGAAGTGCATGACCCGGCACTTGGCTTTGTTAAACTCCTTACAACTGACCTCAGTCCGTGTCTCCAGCAGAGCCTTCCTAACTTCAAGCAGATCAACGCTTAATTTAGTGTCATCTGCAAATTTACTGAGAGTACATTCGATTCCCTCGTCCAGGTCATTGATGAATATATTAAACAACACGGGTCCCAAAGCTGAGCCCTGAGGGACACCCTTGTGACTGGTCACCAATTGGATTTTACTCCGTTCACCACCACCCTCTGGGCTCGGCCATCCAGCCAGTTTCTAACCCAGCGAAGAGTCCTCCTGTCTATGCCATGACCTGCCAGCTTCTCCAGCAGAATGCTGTGGGAAACGGTGTCAATGCCTTCCTGAAATCCAGGTAGACAACATCCACCGCCTTGCCCTCATCCAATAGGCGGGTCACCTGATCATAAAAAGAGATCAGGTTGGTTAAACAGGACTTGCCCTTCGTGAACCCATGTTGGCTGGGCCTGATCCCCTCATTGTCCTGCACTTGTTGTGTGATCACCCTCAAGATGAACTGTTCCATAATCTTTCCTGGGACCAAGGTCAGGCTGACAGGCCTGTAGTTCCCTGGATCATCCTTCCTGCCCTTCTTACAGATGGGTGTCACATTGGCAAATCTCCAGTCATCTGGGACCTCCCCAGTTGACCAGGAGCGCTGATAAACGACAGAGAGAGGCTTGGTAAGTTCCTCTGCCAATTCCCTCAGCACTCTCGGATGGATCCCATCTGGCCCCATAGACTTGTGGGTTTCCAGTTGGCTTAGAAGATCATTAACTACCACTTCTCTCCTCCTTCACCTATTTTCAGATTTTTTGGAAACGAGGGCAATCTCTAAAGTCACCTTTTCGGCTGCAGGCTGTCCAGGCAACGGCCCTTCCCATCATTCTCCAGTTTTCTCCTCCCCTTAGTTTTTGATTGTTCATTCAGACACCTCTCAGCTCTGTGGCTGTTTGGAGCTTCAGGGAGCAAAAGTTGACATGAATTTCAATGACCTAATGGTCTCCTTAGACAACTCTTTCATTGTGTTTGTACCCATCTGTTTGTGCCTGCCTACCAAAAATACTTCTCATCAGACGCTCCCTTTGTAGAGAGGCCACCTCATGAGAGGCACCTTGTCCTGAGCAGATGGTTACACAGGGGGTTTGATATGTTCATGACACTTTCTCAGGCTTAAATTTTGTTTCCTAAAACAGAGAAGACATTTTTTCACACAAAGAGAAGAAATTCACCTGTGCCTATGTGCAGCCAGTTCTCTGAGGAGAGCAGGTGGGAGCTGGTGCCATGGAGCTGGAACCTCCAGCTGCAGAGAGCAGGAGAGAAGTGTGAGGCAAGGACCAGGGATGTCAGTACCAGGCAGCCAAGGGCAGGAAGGGGGAGGTTGGAGAGGTGAGAAGCAAAGTTGTTCTTGGAGTGTCAGCCCTGAAGGGACATCTTCTCATACCACTCCACACCTCCTAAGAGGACCCCCTGGACCAAAATCACTTGGACAATACCTTGATCACCTCTTCTCTAGTCAGTCGTCAAGTAGTCCCTTAAAAAAATAAAAATACTTAAACAGAACTACAAAATAATAAACGCCTCAAGAGGGCACTTGGGGCCCAGTAGGGTCCTGTAGTGCAGGGGTTTGCAGATGGCCACATAGTGGTCATAGGACATGATGGTGAGGAGAAAATACTCTGCTCCAACAAAGATCATGAGTAGAAAGAGCTGTACAGCACATCCTTGGTAAGAGATGTCCCTTTTGTCCCAGAGGGAACTGCTCAAGGCTTTGGGGACAGTGGTGGAGATGGATCCCAGGTCGAGCAGGGAGAGGTTGAGGAGGAAGAAGTACATGGGGTGCGGAGGTGGTGGTCCCAGGCTATGGTGGTGATGATGGGGCCGTTGCCCACAAGGGCAGCCAGGAAGATGCCCAGGAAGAGCCTGAAGGCCAAGAGCTGCAGCTGCTGTGTGTCTCCAAAAGGCAGGAGGAGGAAGTGGGTGATGGAGCTGCTGTTGGACATCTGATCCCTTTATTCATGAGGTCCAGTCAATGGAGGAAAGCCATTCACAAGTCAGTGTTTCTCTGTGGAAGTTTTCTTTCCATTTCCTGACCCCAAACACATGCTGTGTTTTCACTTCTTTCCTGATTTTTGTACACTTCCCTGGCTGGTGATCAGGTTTGTGTTGGTCAAATGGAGGGACCTGAGCAGAGCCACATCACTGCCCTGGCCATAGCCCTACAGGTTCAGGCTGAGGGACTTTGCCCCTGTGGACACAGCTGCACAGCAAGACCTGGAGCAGTGGTGTGTGAGCTGCACCTGAAACCCCCTTTGCTTCCAGAGAGTGTGAGGAGCAGAACAAGGCAGTGTGGATAGGAGAGCAAGATGGAGAAAAGGCCCAGTGCTCCTACTGAGGGAGGACAGGGAGACACTTCCCAAATGGCACCTGGGAGTTTCTCACACTCGGGATTTAGCTGCTAAGGAGCTGACTCGAGCAAAGACCCCACAGCATGGAGGGCAGCAGCCATACTGGGTGGGAGAGGAGAGCAGGGCCTGCTCTGGGGAAACACCTGCACTGCAAACGGTGGCAGGGGGGTGGCAGGATCCCCATCCCAGGGCACTCAACCCCTGCCCCTGTCTCTGCTCCTGGAGCTGTCCCTGCCAGGAGCTGCTTCTCTGTGCCCAGGTCTCCTCCCTGTCAGTGTTCCCAGAGCACATCCTACTGGATGTGAGCTCTGCTTTGCCCAGCCCAGGGGCAGCTCTGGGTGTGCAAGGTCTCAGGAGGAGCTCAAACAAGTCCTAACTAAAACAGGTCTCAGAGTCTTCTCCAGAGCAACAAAAGAAATTCTAGATTCACACTGCCCACACAGCCCAAGAAGAGGATAAAAATGTAAAGCAAACAATCCTTCCCATACAGGAAAATGCTGCCTTGATGTGCTCTTCAAAGACCCCTCAGAAAATAATTGGGGTGAGCTGGAGCTGTGAGCAGCCCTGACCCACCCAGCACCCTCTCAACAGCAGCAGGACCCTGCCCTGCCCTGCCCTGCCCTGCCAGGGATGACTCCTTCCACCCACAGCTTCTCCCCATATCTTCTCCGTGGGGAGCTCCCCGGGCAGGCTGAGAGCTGAGCCTGGCAGGCGCAGAATCCCTTCCCCAGCGCACAGCCCCTGGGCTGCAGGGACCCTGCTGGCAAGGACAGCCCTGCCCACCCTGCCTGCACACACAGACTCACACCCTGCAGCCGTGCCCAGCACAAGGCAGCCCACATGCCCTGGCCCTCTGATGCTGCAGCAGGGAAGCCCTGCTCTGCAGCACCTCCTCCTCCTCTGCCCTGCAGAGGTATCTCACTGGCTCTGGGTTACAACATCTTGATGAGATCCTGTCAGGACCTGTGCTTGTATTGACACGCACCCAGAGACTCACTGTCTTAAGGGCCATGAACATTTCTTCTCCAGTGAGTTGTCAACTGTTGTCCCACACCCAACCACGTTTGAGCTCTCTCTGCCTCACTCCACTCCACTCCCCTTGGTGCCTACAGGACCAGCAGCAGCCCTGC